>CAEMYA010000069.1:285505-298894 GCA_903131615.1 Diplodus sargus | reverse complement strand
GATGATGTCACCGTGGCTCTTATTTCTTTTTTTCTGGCCTCGTGTGATAACGTGAACACGTGTCCTAATGATTTACACCCTGATTAACCTGATAAACTCTCACATAAAACATATTTTTCATGCAGGGCTTAGGGCTGAAAATCACGATATAAGTGTTTCATGTCAGTGGATATCAATAATTATTTTTTTTTTTTAAATGGTGACAACAGGTGAGATTTTTGGAAAAAAAAATCATTCTCAAGATTTCAGAATGAGAATCTAAGACATGAGACAAAATAGTGTGGAAGCTGACACTGCTGCTCGTCAATATGTTAAAGGGATAGTTCGGGTTTTTGGAAATGGGGTCATAAAAAGTACATAGTGCAACTGGGCTGCTGCGCTAATGCGTAGGGATACGGAGGTTCTACGGTCTGTGTCTGAAGTTAAGTTTCGTTTTGATCAAAATTAAACAGAGTTGCGTGCATAAACCTCTTGTCCAGCAACTGGGCCTCGCATCGACCATCGAACGTATTTTCTATTGATATTGATCACGTGTCTATCGCGATAGATATCATTATTGTTTTATCGTCCAGCCCTAACAGACGCTGATAAAAAATGTCAATGCTGATAACTTTCTCTATTGTCTATGAGTCTGCTTTAAAACAGCGCGGACATTGCTTAATTTGTTTATTAGGTGCAATAGAAAGTTTTTGCGTGAAACTTGGCACATACACTCTTCAGCTGGATCTGATCTAAAGTTATCAAAAGAATTTTGCTCGGTCAAAAAATGCGCAAATTATTAAATTTCTGTAGCGAGCTATAAAAATGTAAATTGTTTGATATCTCGGTCAAACTAAATGCTATTAACACCAAATTGGAGATCCTTGGTTGCCATGACACTGGGAAGGGATGAGCCGAATTTGGCGAAGTTTGGCCACTAGGGGGCGCTAAAAATATGGGAAGTTTATATCTCTTGAAAGGCTGCACCGATTTTTACGAAATTTGGTCGGTATGATGTGGGGCCAGTCCTGAGGCCATATCTTGAAGGTGGTCATGACTGATCAATGTGGGCGTGGCTTAGTACAACAAATCCACATTCAGCCTTTTGCACTTCCACTGCACTTCCCATTACAGCGAATACCACGGCTCAGACGTTGGCCTGTGTCTTCACTTTTGCCCCCGAGCCCGTCGTCCTTTGGGGCCGACTTCCATGGGCTCTGCGGTGCGCGCAGTTCTAGTTTCTATTATGTTTAATTCCTGTCACACTCTAAATCGCCCTCTTTAATGGACTATTTGGTAGATAGTGAATGATCTGGTATGCAGGCGACGCCTGTGTTGTGTTGGACAGTATATCACATACGGGTGGATGTTCAGAGGATCATGTTGTGACATGTCTGTGTGTCACCGGGCTGGAGCTCTGTGGCCTTTCCTGCCAAAAAAACGATTTCTTAAGTCTTCATGACATATACGCCACAAAAGCAACTTCCTCATAATGAGAATAGTCTTACCATAATCTTTCATTTATCATATTTTCTTAAAACGAAGAAAATGTGGCTTTTGTTGATGGCTTTGACTGTTCATTGTCCTAAAACGACAACACGTAACAATTTAATGTTAAGTTTGCTGATTGATTTGTGATTTTGTGGTAATTCCTTAATAAGTGTCGTGTTGATGATGACCTCCGACCTGCGAGGGATTCCTGATAATCAGGAAGAAACGTGATTTAAGTTTCTAAACGTTACATGATGATGAAAGTGCTTCCCGTTGGTCATTTCATGGAAACTACCGTCACTCCGCGGGTCATTCATTCGGACGATGAGAGAGGAGGGAAAGGAAAAAAAAGAAGATGACTAACCGGATTCATCGCTTCTGCTTTTTCACGCCTTAAGTATCCGAAGTCTCCAGTCGGCTGTCAGTTCACCGAGCTCTCTGGATCTGAAAGGACAAGACGACCAACGGAGATCACTTCATTCAGTATTTATTCTCTTCATCTCATATTTAACCTCAATCCATCTGTAAAAATGATCAGCTGTGGAAGCCTGTTGAAGAGTGCGTTGGTCGTCATGCTCGTGGTGGCTGCGGTCGAGTCTGGACCAGGTAAGATTACGATCTAGATCGAAGAGTTGTAAGATCTAATAGAAGTCATTTAAAATGTCGTTTTTTAAACTCATCTCTTTCTCACATCTGCTTTAGGTGAGAAGCTGGCGTCCTGCTGTCAAACCGTCAGCAGCCAGGAGATAACCGAGCCGATCACAGGATACATGCTGCAGCGAGCGAACGCTCCGTGTGTCCGAGCCGTCATGTAAGTCAGAAGATGATGAATGTTGTATGTTTGTGTCAGAACATCAGAACCTGATGGTGATAATTTGGAACCTCTGAAGCAGAAACACAGTCTGTAAAAGTGACTGTTGAAGATTAAACCACACTATTTATCAATTTATTGGACTGTTAATACTATGAAGTGTTTCTAAAGTACTAATGTTGCATTTGTTTGTTATTCCTGCAGCTTTCAGACAAAATCAGGACTTTTCTGCAGTAAGTTCGGCGCTCCCTGGGTCCGCGGCAAGATCGTAGCATTCGAGTGAGTTTATTATGACTGCAGATTCACTCACACACTCACTTTGTCTTTTCTACATTCATTTAATCCTTCAATCCTAAACATGTGGTCTCATATATTTATGTCTCTCATATTTTTTCCTACAGGAAAGCCAGAGCTCAGGCCAGTCCTTCACCTGTGGTGCCCTCGTCTACAGTCTCCCTCCTCTCCATCATCACATCCACCGCCTCCCCTCCTTCCCTCCCCTCCACATCCGAGATGCCTGCTGACGAAACGTTTTCAGGAAGCGGCAACGAGTAAACCTGAATCATCTCTACCTCCGACCAATGAGAACGAAGACAGAATTCTTCAGGAACAATGTTTGAAATAGCACTTGAAGAACAGAGTTATGTTCAATATTTAGTTTCTTTAAATTATTTATTAGTTTAATTTAATTGACCCGTTCTGATAGAAGTATTCATGTATTTATAACCAAGTGTATTTATGTTTACAAGTTACGGAATACAACATTACGTGTTGTTTTGTTAAGTTAAAATTTACAAAATCATCCTGAGAAAATGTTTTAAGATGTGTATTTATTTTAAATCTTGTGATAACTTTTTTTTCCAAAGCAAAAGTTGTTCAACTGTCAGAAATAAAAGTTGCACATGCGATCCTGCATCCTGAGTTCATCTGTTGGTTTATCTTCATCTTGTGAAACATGTCAGCTGGTTAGTTGTTGGCAGGTAAAGAGAGAGTTGTATAGTATCATTATAAAGTAAATTAAAAGTATTGTCTTGCTTAAAATTGCACTTATATTTAAGTAAATGAAGATCAGTTCAAATGTACTCGAGGTAAACATCACTACACAATATCTTCCAATAGGAGATGTAATTAAAATCCAGATTAATAAAATAGAACTGACATTTGTTAGAGAATCAACTGCAGAATAAACCAAACATATCGGACAACATGAAGACGCATCAACAAAATAAAACTCCAAATCAGCTGCTAAGTGTCTCAAACAGCCTCGACAGGTTCTGCTATCAGGAAGTTCAGGGTCCAGTCACGATGGAGCGATTTACAGATCAATAGTTTCTGTTCTAGAATCTATTTACAGAATAAAAATTGGATATCTAAACTCAGTAATTTGGGATAAATGTGCGTTTTATCATCAGACAATAACTGCGCTATCACCAGATCTAAATAATACAGCGCTGAAAAGGACGACTTCTTCCTTCTGTCAGAATCAAATGCAAACTAAGGCTCTATAAATGTGTGAGCGCCAGCATCTTTTTATGATTGTTTCTAAGGAGGAGTTAAGAGTCTGCGGCTATTTAAGGCCACCTGGATTAAAAGCGCTGCACCTTTTCTGTGTGGCCGCTTCGAGCAGTTCCGGTTTAAAATCTCTCAAGTTTTCAGGAAGGCGCTGGTGACGTCGACGCCACTTTAAATAATCATATGTTAGATCGGTCGGGACTCGTTACCTGTCGCCATGCTAGTCTAGAAAATCAAGGATTAGTTAGTTTTGGCTGTGTGTTCCTATCCTGAGCTTTATCAAGACCAGCGTGCAGCCCTTCATCTCCACAAGTTTTTTCCTGCCTGAAATAAAATAAATAAATACAACATAATGTGGACACGTCACTGACAGGGAGCAGATATCTGTGACGGCTCATGTGATGTTGATCGCTGTCACTAACCGTTTTTATTCTGTGCAGCAGGCCGCCAATCTGGCCGTCCTTTTTGCGGCTCTGTCCTCAGATTTAGACAGAAGGCGGCGAATTGGGGGTCTGTCCTGGTCCGCCAATTTGCCGCCTCGGAGGGTACGCTTGTTTCCACCTCCATTGCTGTAAATCCGAGCCACTGCTGTGCCGGCAACTACGTGAGATTGGTGGACGCGTCGATGACGTGCACTGTTGTGCGACCCACAGCCGGGGAGTTTTAAAACCAGGAAACAGCTGATCACAGCAGTCAGTCCATCACTTCATCCGCGGACGTCAAGATGAACAACTGGACAGCCGCTGAGATCCAGGGGATGCAGCGTCTCTTCGGTCTCTGTAGCTGTCGTCGCTGTTCGCTTGTTGTTGTAGCATCAAGCTACTAATGGTCGCTACTTTCAAATTAAAAGCGTGCGTCACATCACTTCACGTTTACGCCGACCCCAGTGGCTGCCAAGTGGTGGCTTTTTAGAAAAGAAGGAATATTACACCTCCATTTTAGACGGACTAGGCTGCAAATGTGCCGCCTTGTCTGTCTAAAAGGGGCTACTGACCACTGAAAATGATTCACCTCTGTTGAGGTTCCAGCTTACGTGATGATGTTTAATCATCAGAATTTGTTTTGGTGTCAATGATACCAGCCTGGGTTAAGTCGCACTTCACTCTTCCACAGAGCCTTGCTGAGTCTCAGGTCTCTGAGCTTGATAATGAGGTTGGAGGACATGTTGGTATTGAATGCTGAACTACAGTCAGTAAACAGCATTCTCAGATCTGTTCCTCTGGTCAAGGTTGAGGAGGACGCAGTGTGGAGGGTCAAGCAGGAGATTTGAGAGGAGACATCATCAGATTTAACACTCATGGTCAGTTAAATCTGTGTATCGTGCTAATCATTGTGATCTGAGTTCGATAGAAAGCACAAAGACAGGAAAGGAGAACAGGCCCCGACATGTTCACTCTTCTGACGGACAGCTAAAAATGACTCATCTGAATCTGAGGTGTCCAACAAACATAAAACTCTAATCCAAACTGAGGGTACAACAAATAAATATTCTATATGGCACAGAATCTGAATCATAACCGAAGTTAGACATGATGATGTTGCCTGATGGTATTTTCCGAATCGTACCTCTTTTTTGAAACGTAAGGAAAAAAACTGACTTAAGTTTCTAAACGTAACGCTTTGATGAAAGTGTTTCCTGTCGGTCACTTCATGGAAACAACCGTCAGTCAGCGGGTCATTCATTCAGATGAAGAGAGAGGAGGGAAAGGAAAAAACAAGAAATAGGAAGATGACCTACCGGAGGTATCGCTTCTGCTTTTTCAGGCCTTAAGTATCCGAAGTCTCCAGTCGGCTGTCAGTTCACCGAGCTCTCTGGATCTGAAAGGACAAGACGACCAACAGAGATCATTTTATTCAATATTTATTCTCTTCATCTCATATTTAACCTCAATCCATCTGTAAAAATGATCAGCTGTGGAAGCCTGTTGAAGAGTGCGCTGGTCGTCATGCTCGTGGTGGCTGCGGTCGAGTCTGGACCAGGTGAGATTACGATCTAGATCGAAGCGTTGCAAGATCTAATAGAAGTCATTTAAAATGTCATTTCTTTAAACCTCATCTCTTTCTCACATCTGTTTGTTTTAGATGAGAAGCTGGCGTCCTGCTGTAAAACCGTCAGCAGACAGGAGATAACCGAGCCAATCACAGGATACATGTTGCAGCGAGCGAACGCTCCGTGTGTCCGAGCCGTCATGTAAGTCAGAAGATGATGAATGTTGTATGTTTGTGTCAGAACATCAGAACCTGATGGTGATAATTTGGAACCTCTGAAGCAGAAACACAGTCTGTGAAAGTGACTATTTATCAATTTATTGGACTGTTAATACTATGAAGTGTTTCTAAAGTACTAATGTTGCATTTGTTTGTCATTCCTGCAGCTTTCAGACAAAAACAGGACTTTTCTGCAGTAAGTTCGGCGCTCCCTGGGTCCGCGGCAAGATCGAAGCATTCGAGTGAGTTTATTATGACTGCAGATTCACTCACACGCTCACTTTGTCTTTTCTACATTCATTTAATCCTTCAGTCCTAAACGTGTGGTCTCATATATTTATGGTTCTCATAATTTTTCCTCCAGGAAAGCCAGAGCTCAGGCCAGTCCTTCACCTGTGGTGCCCTCGTCCACAGTCTCCCTCCTCTCCATCATCACATCCACCGCCTCAAACTAATGGACCTGAACCTTCTCTACCTCCGGCCAATGAGAACGAAGACAGAATTTGTCAAGAACAATGTTTGAAATAGCACTTGAAGAACAGAATTATGATAGATTATTATTTACTGTTCAATATTTAGTTTCTTTAAATCACTTCAGAGTGAAATTATTTATTAGTTTAATTTAATTGACCTGTTCTGATAGAAGTATTCATGTATTTATTACCAAGTGTATTTATGTTTACAAGTGTATGTTTTTGTTGTTATCGTGCATTTTAAAGTTAACATTTAAATTCAGAAAAACCTCTAAGATGTGTTTTTTTATTTTAAATTTTGAACTGTCAGAAATAAAAGTTGCACATGCGATCCTGCATCCTGAGTTTATCTGTTTATCTTCATCCTTTCTGAGGTCTTTGGGTTATTAAAATGTTTTATAATCAAAGATGTGATGCTACTCTGGCGATAACATCTGTGCATCGTGCTAAACACTGTGATCTGAGTCAGATAGAAAGCAAAAGAATCAAGATTAGGCTCGTACATGTTTACACTTCCCACGGACAGTTAAATATGACTCATCTGAATCTGTGGTGTAGACTATTAAAAGCTGAAGTGTGAAGCGCCAAAACTAAACAAAGTGTTTTGAGCAAACATACAAATCTAATCCAAACTGAGGGTACAGCAAATAAAATATCTTACATGGCACTGAAGTTAGAAATGATGATGTTCTGGACCTTTGCTTGGTGATATTTTCCTAACCGGTTCTCTTTTTTTGAATTGTGAGGAGAACAAAAAAGGACTTAAGTTTCTAAATGAAGCGCTTTGATGAAAGTGCTTCCTGTCGGTCACTGCGTGGAAACCACCGACCAAACAGAGGGTACAGGAAAATATATACTGATGATTATCTGGACCTTTGCCTGATGGAAGTTTCCTAGCCGTAACTATTTCAGTTGTCTTGGAGCGATAATATTCTCTACCACAGGGGAGTTTAGGAGGAACAAATCGCCTACTGATGGGGGCGATGCCGTCATCGGTCTGTTTAGCATGTATGTAAATTGTTCTGTCAGGAAGTGATGAAGCTCTTGACAAACCACTCAAAGCACGACCTCATGATCGTGGATGTGAGAGCTGCTGGTTGTGGGCTTTGGTCGTTTTGATCACAGGGACCAAAGTGGTCTTTATTAAACATGTAGAGACCGCAGACTGAAGCAGCGAGGGGTTGAAAGTGTTGGTGAATCATCCATCACTTAATATGCACACACCTTGAGGACCCAGCCACACGGATGCTGATCGGTCCGGATGTCTTGTGTGGACGAATTGAGTTTTGTTTGTAGTTAGCACCTAAATCACATCTGACAAATGAATGCCCAATTCACAAAAACGTGCCAATTTCTACGTAATTCTACATAAATTCTAAAATATCAGCATCAAAATATATTAGAAGTACCAAAAGTAAAAGTATTTGTTACGCAGAATAATATATAAAATGTTATCTGACAACATTTATTGGTGAATTAATGTTAATGCAATCCTGCACCAATAAATAGAATGTAACGTCTTTATTTATTTATTATATATTCTACATTTTGTATCATTGAAGTAGTAGGAAAAAAAATAACAAGTAAATACGGTTGTGATACAAACGTTACACTCATTTTTAGAAGACAAAGAGGAACAGGAAAGTAGATTTTGCCATTTTCCTGTTGCCTCTGTGTCTCAGGGTGCGGTGAGCTTGTCAGAACCTGAAATGACGTCTGAACCTTATTGGTTCTGGTGAGGACACGGCACGCTACTCCCACATGACGGTGGAAACAATGAGGCGCTAACATGACGGCAGAAGCCCACTCAGCACTGATTCAGAGGGTCAAACGACACCAAGGTGTCCATGTCCTTAAGAATAAAGTCGGTCACAATATGTTGAAACTCTTCGTGTCATAATTCCCACGAAAGCAACTTCCTCAAAATCAAATATAGCTTTTACTCATCATTATTGATCAAATGTAGCCACTGTGAGTAGCTTCAGTGTTTCATTTTCATGAAATGACGCAGAGTTACAATCAGTAACCCGTTCTTATCAAATGTGATGACTGATTCTTGACTATTAATATTACCTAAGACGAAAGTCAAGAATCAGTCATCAAAGCTAATACAGTTACAGATGTGAATATGACGACTTCTGACCATAAGATAATCAGGAAAAAGTGACTTAAAGCAAAATAAATTATATATACCAGGATCATGACATAAAAACATATTTAAATCAGTTAGATCCCTCATTTATAAATACCAGCCACCTACATACACCTGATGTTTTTCATCCTTTCATCCACGTATTAATGTTTTAAAACTGTTAAAAAAGGTTGTGAAAAATATTAAAGAAAGTGAGAAAACATTTCTGGATCTGTCTCTAAATGCAGATCCTCCATTTAAGTTTGGTGGAAATCCATTTGAATGAAACCAACCAGGGATGTTGATGATTAATCATTTATCATTTATTAAGAATTTAGCCGTTCAAAGACGTATTAACCAACAGTCAGAGACCGGCAGGAGTACATCAAAAAGCATCTTATTACAAATTACAAATACTTGTTTATCAAATACTTCGTATACAAGCTCATTTAAATCTCTTTCAGCCATTTGTTAGGCTCAGTTGGGTTAAACGTAGGTTGTTATTATGTGTGTAACTTGGTGTTTACTTCACCAACTTTCACAAATGAGCAACTGAAAGGAAATCATCAAAGCTGAACCTTTAATTGTTTTGATAAAAGTTGCTGTTGACTTGAGGACGACTTCCGTCCAGCGAGGGATTCCTAACACCCCCACAATCAGATAATCAGAAAGACTCATGACTTCAGTCCTAAAATTAAACACTATGATGAAAGTCCTTCCTGTCGGTCTCATCATGGAAACCCCCGTAAATCACCCGGTCATTTTATTCAGCAGTAGAGAGAGGAGGCCGGACCTACCACTTCTGCTTTCTCAGGCCTTAAACATCCGAATGTCTCCAGACGGCGGTCAGTTCAACACGCTCTCTGGAGAGGAAGTAAGACCAAAGAACAGCAGCGCCTAATTCTGTTTTCATCTACTTAAACTAACATCGATCATCATCTTCTGAAAATGGCAAACTGTGGAAGCCTGTTGAAGAGCGCGCTGGTCGCCGTTGTCCTGGTGGCCGTCATACACTCGGGACTGGCAGGTAAGATTTAAAGAAACGAGGATCGAGAGGATCTTACGTTTTGCTTTTGCACCTGTCAGCCACTTAAACTTGTCTGTTTCGCTCCCTCAGTAGATGAGAAATTGGCATCGTGCTGCAAGAATGTGGACAAAGTGGAGATAAAAGGACCGATCACAGGATTCATGGTCCAGGAACGAAACCTCCCGTGTGTCAGAGCCGTCATGTACGTAAAACAGATTATCAAATGATTTTGAAACTTACATTTGCTCCTTTTTAATGAACTGCAACACTCTGTATTTATTTATTGAACTATTACATGTGTTTTTAAAGTTGAATTTGTTTGTCATTCCTGCAGTTTCCAGACAAAAGACGGACTTTTCTGCAAGCAGTTTGGTGCTCCCTGGGTTCACCGCAAGATTATGGAATACATGTGAGTTTATTATGACTCACACGCTCACTTTGCATTTCCTACATTAAATTAATCCCAAATGTTTGGTCTCATATATTCATGTCTATTATTTTCGTCACAGGAGAGCAAAAGCTCAGGCCAGTGCTTCACCTGTGGTGCCCTCGTCTACAGCCTCCCTCCTCTCCATCATCACATCCACGGCCTCCACTCCTTCATCCTCCACTCCTTCATCCTCCCCTCCTTCACCCTCCCCTCCTTCATCCTCTACTCCTTCATCCTCCACTCCTCTTCCCTCCTCATCTCCTCCTTCCCTCCCCTCCACATCCGAGATGCCTGCTGATGAAACCTTTTCAAGCGACAACGAGTAAACCTGAGTCTTCTCTACCTCCGGCCAATGAAAAGAAGACTGGCTTTGTCAAGAAGCATTAGCTAAATATTATATCTTTCAAATCCTTTAGAGTGAAATTATTTATTAGTTTAATTTAAATGACCAATTCCGATATATATTTATCACCAAGTGTATTTATAAATGTTTTAAGATCAGTGTTATGTTCTAAATGCATCTAAAAGCAGACTTACATTTATGAAATTGTCCTGAGAAAACGTTTTGGATATTTATTTATTTAACATAATAAATGTGATAACTGTTTATTTAAAGAGATTTTGTGCAAATGTGAAAATATTGGTCAGAAATAAATGTTGCCGTGCAACCCTGCATCCTGTTTATCTTGATCTAATCTGACTTCCTTCTGTTGTGCCAAAGCACGAAGCTGTAAGTGCTGCACGGTTTCATCCAGATAAGGATCAAACATGAAGCACATTGTGTGGCAGCTGTGGTTAGAGGTTAAATATCTGATAAACCGCAAGAGTTGTTGAATTTAATGTAATATTCAAACATGTCGATGCACAAAAGCATAGTTGGTTTTTATCATCACGCAATCTTTTCCATTTTGGTTTTTTCCTTCACACGAAGCAGCACACACACACACACACACACACACACACACACACACACACACACACACACACACACACACACACACACACACACACACACAAACACAAACACAAACACACACACACACAACATCCGTCACTTCTGACTGTCAATGAACTCGTATTCTATAAGCTGTCATTGACACGTCGGCTCTTTGTGACAAACAACTGCACAAAAATACTTTAAACTAGTCATTTTACTGCAGGTGATACAAGCTGCATGCTTGTAATGGCCCACAGAACCGATTATTATGTTTCCACCGGCACTTCAAAAAAAAGAAATGAAGAGGGAAATATCAAAAAGCCACCTGTTCCTCCTTGTGTCCACCCTGACAGTATCTGCACAGAAGTGTACTGTTGTGTTGCATGTCAAACAAAAGAGGAAGAGGAAGAAGCAATTATTTTTTTCCATTTTCCTCTTGCTTTGGTGTGTCAGTGTGGGTGTCGAAACCCTGTTTGACAATCCGATGACATTTTCAAGCGTTCGGTGTCAGTGTCGACATGACGAGGGACTTACATGGCAGTAAAATTCACAGAGCACTTAGAGATAAAAGAACAGTGAACCCCAATGGAGGTCAAGATTATAGTAGAAGAAGCAGAAGTAGGTCAGGATATGTTGCAACTGAGACAAACTTAAGAAACTTCACCTATAATCCAAAACGTCAAAATTTGAACCTTGATATCTATAAACTGATACTTGGGGTTTCACATCTGGATGAAGATCCACAGATCATAAGTTTTATTTACTGATAACTATCATTTAGATTTCTGAACAACTGAATTTATCTCACTGAAGTCTCATATTTTCTTATCTTACGTTACGAAAACAAGTCCAGCTTCATTTTGACGTTCAAACCTTCCAGATATCGTATCTGGTGAGATCACAGAGAACATCGAGACCAACGCTCTCTGTTTTATCATTGCATCACATCATCTGACACACATTCTCTGACTTGTTGTCTGGTGGTGAGAGCTTCATTGTTTCTTCTGAATAAATGCTGACATCAGTTTGCTGAGTCACAGTCAGAACATTTTCTTTTTCCCTGTGCATTAAATCACATGATTCATGAGGCCCTCTTAAAGCAGGAGGTGCCAACTTGCTGCCTCTGAGTGACGGCTCGGTGGAAAACTTTCAGGGTTCCTCTTTTATGGCACTAAATAAAAGCTATGTCACACTTTCGCTGTGTGGATCAGTGTTAGCCTTGGTGGTCTCCACAGGGCTTCACTCCCACTACAGTCTTGTGGCATTTTAGGTTTGTGTCAGTCATTCAGAGCCAAACTCACACTACCAGTAATCTTCCTCACGCTTGTTTACTTCGACAGAAGAAGCTGAAGACCTGAGAGTACATATTCATAGCTAGTCTCTGGTTGTCTCAGTTTTTTTTGGTTTCAGTTTCTACTCAGTCTCGATGAATTTATTTCGTTTTCGTTCACGTGGCGGGAACTATCTCAACCAGGTCCAGAGAGGATTTTATATGATTTCCTGATGACCACTGGTAACGTCACTGAAGAAGCAACTGGAGGATATTTTCAAAAAAAGAGTTAAATCACCTTCAGACGACTGTCGATTCTGTTAATGCATTCCACCTCCTTTGCTCTCCAAACAGACATAATGATCAATACTACCAGACAATAATTAACTACAATTAGAACCAAGGGCCCAAAACAAAATCTCTTATCATTATTTCACATACTATATATTTGTATGTAATGTTAAAGGTTGTAAAAAGTTGTTTACTCATCTAAATAACAAATTCAGGAATGCTTACTACAACTCAAAAGAGTTCACCACCTGTTACTTCCCATCCCTCACTCAGCTTCAACCAAGTTGGTCCAAATTATTAAAGAAGCAGAACTTATTCTGCCACTTCTTCTTGTGGTATACTCTTGCATTAACTTTGGTTTGCCAACATTTTGAGATAAGCATGATTGAAACCTCTGCTGAGAGAGTCAGAGTGCACAGAACAGAAGCAGCGACTGTGCTAAAATTACATTTAAAGAGAGCAAGTCTTTATTTATGCATGTATGCGTAAATAGGATCATTCACGCCTTCATTGTCATTACGTTGAAAGTTGATTGGTTGCTCAAACTGTTTCTGTCCGCTAAGAACCAAATTAAGGGTTTCTGCGTCTCCTTTGTTCCCGTTAACACTGATCGTTTAAGAGAAACTGTGTCACACGTAAAAATATAGTTTTTCGATCAACTTTTCCATCACCTGGTTAGAAATACTTCCAGTGAAGTAGTGAATAATAACAGTGTGCGTGAGTTTAGTCGATGATGTCAGAAAGCAAACTGGAAATTAAAAGTAATTTGATGTGTAAATGTTTTTCTCATGACGATGCAAAACATGAAGCATCACCCACCACACTGTGC
>CAEMYA010000069.1:274679-285481 GCA_903131615.1 Diplodus sargus | reverse complement strand
GTGTGTGTGTGTGTGTGTGTGTGTGTGTGTGTGTGTGTGTGTGTGTGTGTGTGTGTCAGGATGTTTCTCAGAAAGATGCTGGTGGTTTGAAGTTGAACAGAGGGCCCAGAACGAGTTTGATGAGGGGCGGAGGTGTGATATCAACAAGACCACAAGACACATACACTCATATACAACACGTACACAAATACATGTAGAAAAAACGTCATCTGCCCCCCCCCCCGCTCTGCACTTAACCATAAATACCCAAACATCCGTCAGGTGGTATAGTTGCAGTCAACCAGTCAACCAGTCAACCAGTCCAACAGTCGTTGATCAAAATGTCTACGAGGATCCTGTCCATCGCCCTCCTCCTGCTCTTTGTGTGCACCGCTTATTCACGTAACGGTAAGTGACCAATAATCACTAAAACACATGATTCTGAACCAGTGTTAGTATTTCTCATCAATGGCGGGGAGGCTATTTAAACTCTCAATGCACAGTCGAGCTCATGCAACCAATTTAGACATGTATGTGCTAACGTTTTTTTAGCGTAGCAGCTATAATGGCGGCTTTAAAAAAGGGTGTAAACGTATTTTTAAATCAATTTGGGATCTCAGGGCCTCCAGAGACTTTGATTTCACTGTATGGAGCAATTAAATGTTTTCTTTTTTTTGGTTGTTGTTATGTTCCCTAGTTGTTCAGGAGAATCCTGCAACGCTGTTTAACTGTGAAGCTCCAAAAATACTTGTATGACTGTGAAACATCACCTGACTTTCCATTAAGATCAATCTGTTTTTCATATACACATGGATACCAAACAAGATTCTAGTTAAAATCCAATGTTTTTTTTGTTTTTCTCATTACAGTAGATCAATTAGAGTCTTACTGATACTCAGTTTTGGGGCTGATGCCGAAATCGACACGTTATGATCGTTAAACACGTGACAATGAGATGAAACGGAAGGCAGGATATTACTTAGTCGATGTTCTGTCGCCTTAAACAATGCCAGTGCACAGAAATAGTCAACTTCACTGGGAATTTTATAATCATAAAATACCCCAAGCATCTTTTTTTCTGCATTATTAACTTCCCTCTGTGTTCTCTGTCCTCCTTAGGGCGCTTCCCTTCTCGCACATTTGCCCGTCCATGTTGTACCAACATCACCACTGGTAACATCACTGATAGGGTGACTGGGAACACATATCGTCAAATGCCCGCCAGAACTGGAAGCACGTGTGTGCCGGCCATACTGTAAGTTTACACATATCGTCCAACCAGTGTTTGCATTAGGCGCCTGCAATTGTTTTGTGTATTGTGGAAGGAACAGACAAAATGTTCTGCACCAGCAGATCATAGCGTCTACATGCTTAAATGCTGTTTGAATGCACATTTTATACTTATCTATCCATTTACAGTTTGAAGACACACCATGGAGAAGTCTGCGTTGATCCCACGAGTGAATGGGTCAAGAACCGTAAGTTGTACCAACACACACACACACCGACACACACAGTATAACACCATAAACACAAAAACACTGATGTTATTTTGTTTGTCTTTCTCTCTAGTCATTGCCAATATGAAGAAGGTGTGAAGCATGGCCGCCTGTCTGAGCGAGACATTTTCCTGCTGCTGATACAAATACGCACTGATACACGTATATGTGTAAACCTCGACGCTTGCAACTGAGCTTAACCCTTTATATTAAAGTATTAATATTAAGTAAGTAGTTTGAAGCAATAAATATATTTTGTATACCAAACAGTAAAGTAGTGCTGAAGTTTCATTCATTACAAAACATTAAACTTCTACATTAACGTTAAAAGGCTGTGCATTGTTTTATTTATCATTTTTGCTTGACTATTAATGTTGTTTAAACCCAGTACAGCAGGCAACATCTGACCTTATTAACAATGTTTGTATTAAACTTTTTATAGAATAACATTCCAGTGGCGGCGCAGCAGGATTGTTTCAGACTTGTGTATCGAAGCATTTCCAAGTCTGAAACGTACTAAAAGAGAATAATAACTTCCAAAGTTCACAACATAATTTAAAACCGCTAAATATTCAGCTTCAATCCACATCTGTTGACATTTAGTCTTTAAATAAAAACTCTCTGCAGTCAAACTAAAATCGCCACCTCGTCTCGGTTGTTTATCTCAACGCACCCGTCGTGTTGATGTTTCTGATTTTTTGCTCTATTTCTGTAAAACCTTGTCATAGTTATCATGTGAATTGCTTAGTAATGGCCAAAAATGGGTTTTAATGAGTTGACGTGACGTCTAATCACCAGTTCTAATCAGTCCATCCTTCAGATTAAGTGACGTTTGCGTCAGAGTTGAGGAAATTCCCTGAAAGCATTCCTGAGATATGGTGTTTACGCGAATGGGAAGCCATGAGGTCACAGTAATTATCAGTTCATCCGAGTCAAAATGAACATATGTGCCAAATGAGTAGAAATTCCCTCAAAGCGTTTTTTACTCATCGTGTTTAGAAGAACAGGATTGATGCACGTACGTGAAGACAACCCAGAAAACTTAATGCCTTCCACCAACAACCATGTCCCGCGCAGAGGAATTACAACTGTCTGTCATCACCTTCATATGAACTACATACGACTACTGCAGGAAGGTGTCATGAGGTGAAATCACCAGTTTAGATCTTAAGATTGCTGAGGATGAATCACTGTATTCAAATTAAGGATTTACTTCACAGACTTTTCTATTGATTTGTTTAGTTTTGGTCATGATGTCAAATAAAAAATATAACGACAGACATTCAAAGCTTCATTCGTCAACCTCAATAAAAGCTACAAATGTGAAAAAAAATTACATTCTTTATAGTTGAGGACTCATCGCAGACTCATGAAAAGAGGATGTTAACTGAAAGATTTGTCATCTTTTGCGCTTCTGGGTATTTCTCAGCAGAAATAGATGTCATGCACTGAAGCAAAAATAGCAAAAATTCAAAGAAAACAGAACAGATAGTGAAGATTTTATATCTTGTGCTGAAGATAAGGCATCATTCTGACTGTGAGCATCAACCACCAAGACATAAAAATAAAACGTTGTGGGGGAAGCAGCTCCTCTGTCATCAGTCCTGTAGGCCACAATGGGGCCTTCAAGGGTTCTTTGATCTTGAAGTGCATATAACTGAAACTGAAAATATTAAAGTTTTAAGGAACACTGCATGTCCACCTTAAAATTTAACTGAAGCAGTTTTTATATTTGTTTGTGCTTTTAAATTTGGGCTGCTCAAGTGGAGAGGAAATTGTAAAATACTGACTAAGTCACTTCAACTTGACTTTAGCTCCATCTGGTGGAAGAAAGTCTGTGAGACAATACTCGAACTATGTGTACACACCTGCAGGTTTATTAGGCTCACCGAGTTAAGACTAATGCAATCTTACACAAAAGTCCCACCATGCATCCTCCAATTTGTGTACATCGCTGTAAAGTTTTTGTTCATTATGTTGTTTTGTTTTGTTTGTCAATTTATATTATACTTCTATTTCTTACAGGTGTTCTTCTAGCATTTTGTCCATTTCCTTTATGAGGCTTTGCTAAATGACAGAATAAACTTTATACTACATCCTTGATAAAATGAACTAAAACTCTCTCAACAGAGATCAGAAAAAAGCGAGACGTCTCACTCCTCAACACCTTTTTGGAAATGAAGGTGTGTCTTAATCAGAATATTTGACTTTTCAAAACAAGTTCAAAGTCTTCTGGATGTGATCTGCTGCTTTCTATGGTTCCCCCGAACTCATCCACCGACAGTACAAAAGGAGTTTATAGCCAATCATTAACAAATTTACCTGTAATTTGAAAAAAAAAGACTGTGTATACACACTATATTTGATGTGAACATAGTACAAGTCTGACTTACAGGAATCCATTGTGACCTCTGACATGAAGAGCGGTTGACCAGCTTTACATTTTGGTGTGGGTTCAATGACCTGGGAGCAAAAAGTAAGAAAACAATTAGAATTTAAAATAGATTTTGAGCACAGAGAGAAGGTTCAGTGTCAGTCAAGAATATTTTTAACTGCCTGTGTATCTTTGACTTGTAGAGAGCATATAAACTTCTCTCTATGTATGTTATTTGTAGTTAACCATGTCTCTTTATGCAGTAAACTTTTAAAGATAGATGTCAAACCAGTATATCCAGGAGATATTCAGTGGCGGTAAGAGGCTCTTATTGAAGGAACAAATCCCATAAATGTATAAAGAAATTCTGTTGTACTCAAACAATCACCAACAAATTAAACATATGTGCAAGAAAAGCATTAAAACATTGAGATAATAGTCATTTTATGAGTTAATTTAGCTTATAGCAAGAAAGTAAGAAAGCAGAATAATTTAAATATAATTTTAAAATATCTGGGGAACCACTTAAAAGCATAAAATAATCAAGGTTATACAAGATTATACATTAAATATTTATCTCATGTAAAAAATACAAACATTTTAAAATGGCGATAGGAATATTTAAACTAGCTAGCTAGCTTAGCTAGTGATAGCAAACGTTTCTTAGCCGCGTTAGCGTAAACGCTAGCCAAAATTTTTAACACCCGCGTTTTGTACAGTATGATTTTCGGACACAAAGTAAAAGTAATTCGAGATTAATGTGGGCGCGACATTCATATTATCAAAATCATAAATGCACAATAACGATATTTCTTACCGCGAACATTTCAAGCTAGCCGTAGTTGGGTCCTTCCGGATTTCAAAGAAAAGGACAACGTGAAAAAAACATTGTTTCCATAAGTGATTCAAGATTCATATACTGCTGAACTTAGTACTTCATAACTACAACCAAGTATATATTATACAACTTTGATGTGGAATAAAAAAAACGTACTTTACATAAGTAGTAAAAAATAATGATGACTGTTCTACTCTTATTTTCTCCGTTCATCCGGAAGTGACGATGCATTCAGGTGCGCTCTCAGACGATGGGAGCTGTCAAACCTGAGGGGACTGTGCCACCTACTGGACATATAAGGTCGATGCATTTTTCTCAGTGAGTGCAATTTAGGCCGCTCTCATGTCAGAACCATGTGATGGCTCCAACACAAACATAGTGTGATAAATTATCAGAAACTATTCTTATTTATGACTGATCAGAATATTACGTCACTGACCTCCTCATGCAATTCCCAGGGATTGTGATTGACTCAGAATTACTTTATTGATCCTGCAAATGGGGATATTTGTGTGTCACAGCGGTTTAAGGACAGTTCAATTTAACAATAAACAATAATAATAGTACAAAATAAACAATGTAATAAAAAGGTAATAAATAGATTCTTATATGTATATTATATAAACACGTGCCCCGCCCCTTTCTGTGACATCACCCCCATGAAATCATCGTTCACATTTAAATTAAGTAATTTTATGGTAACAGTACATAACAGAAATCAATAACATTTTAGTTGAGGTATCCAAATTACCGGAATTCACACGATTACAATATTAATATTACTTGATTACATTCCGTTAGTATTGGAATAATAACAAATAAAGACCAGAAAAATGAAATATCAATAATACATAGATATAGATATATTAATGCGAGCGCCATATACAGACAAAGTATCCCCAGCCTGGATTCGAACCCCAGGTGAAAGCAGAGTCTCCACTTTATGTTCTACCAACTGAGCTAAACCGTTTTGCGTGGTACAGAACGCTCGGAACTCTCCAGTCGGAAATCGCTGGAGTTGGGTCTACGTAAACCACGTCAAAGAAGTCCCGCCCACAGATATTTCTGACGAATCCGGGTGGTGCGCGTCGTTTCCCGCGCGAAGTTAGGGCATTTCCCTCCAAAACTTAAAATTCCTATTTAAGCTCGTCACTCTGGTCAGTGCGTCTTTTCTCTGAGGACACGAACACGGTGAGTAAACTGCTCTGTATGATTCTGCTTTGTGTAGAGTTTAGCTGCTCAGTACAGGTGTATTCATGTCTGTGTGGGAGCTGTACAGATCAGTTATTACCTGCAGATCTCAGGCAAAAAGCCCAGGTGATGTTGAGATTTGTTTTAGTCTCAAATGTTTCTGAACTAACTCTGAAAAGGAAGCTGAAGACTTCTCATTTAGCTGTGTTGAGGTAAATTCGGCTCTAACTACATCCAATTAAATGCACGATGGACGTTTTGCTCGATGCACCAAACTCCATTGTGATTTTGGTCATTTTTTCTCTGCCGTGTTTAATTCATGAATAATGCACAGTTAATTAAATGTAGGTGCTATCTCAAAACAAGTGAATGGTTTCGGTAAAATCGGCATGAAACTTTTTTAATTCATGTACTCTTAAGAGCGCCATGAAAGCCGGTTAGCTAATGTAATGTTTTGTTAGCTAGCTGACTTTAAAGTTGTTGCAGATGCACTGCACGGTTTGGGAAACATATTACCAGCGGCTCAGCTGCCTTTATTGACTGGTAAGGACACATGAAGTGGATATTGACACTGTAATCAGCTTTTAAAGATGTCTGGGTCATTTAATCATCGTGTTTTTACAGACAGGTTTGCATGTTGGCTAACGCTGTGTCTGTTGAAGAGTGTTAGCATGACGCCACGTGCTGTGTAATGTTAGCTTGTTAATACTAGCATCGTTACTGCCGAATATCTGAGTACAGCACAGTTAGCTCACAGGCTCCAGTACTGTGTTTAATGATGTGTTAGTATGTTAGTATGTCAGCATCTAGAAGGTCTTTTTGAGCAGCTCAAGTAGTTTAACACACAATATGCAGCCTCAGTGTAGCTGCGCAGAATGGATTCAGTGTGTTTGTCTCAGTTCTGGTTTAATGTGTTATTTAAATCACTGCGCTGACTCCATGTGTGTCAAAAGATAGACTTTAAAATCATATTACTGGTGTTTAAACCACTAATTGTTCCCAGGACTGAATACATTTGGTTACATTTGGTTTATCTTGAAGAAACACATTTATTGAATCAGATTGTAGTAGATTTTACAGTGCAGAGTGATGTGAGACTCCTGAAGTGATATCATGCACATGGTTACAGACTGCTATATTATTCTTTATTATACAATTTACAATCCAGTAAGAAATCCCCTTTTTGCCTGATGTGTCTGTAATCTGACTACATCATATATATGTGTGTGTGTGTATATATATATACACACGTGCATGCATGCATGTAGTCATTATGTTTTATTAAAGTTCTTCCTCCTCTCTCCAGGTGAACAGTGGGACTTGTCTTCAGCTTCAGGTGGAACAGCTCTCTGACCTGTATGGTGATCAGACCTGGAGAGGAGAGACACCTGGTCCAACAAGGTCAGTGCTAAAACAGGTGCAAAAATTAAAGGCAGAAAGAGTGAGATTTGTCAGTTGCTGTTCATTAATACTCTGGGATCAGTAAATGATTCTAGAGGATAGTCGAGTCTCATTCACAAGTCGTTGAATACCAACAGTTTGGGTTGTCTTTTAAAAAACTAATTATAAAAGGCACACGCATTTGCAAAGTTACTTCAATGGAAAATAAAAGAAGGAAGTAAAAGTAGTATTTTACAACAACTGACAAGTGAAGTGAGCATTGACCATCTTGTTTCAGTCAAATATTCTGCTGGTAAACTTTCAGTCCTGTCATTTCTGTGGAGCCTCTTTGACAAACACCACCCAACCAAACACCGTTCAGATCAACTGCACCCCCTCATGGCAAAGAACCGAAGGTGTCAAACTGGCCTCCTCATTCTCCAGGTCCCAATGCAGTTGAGCATCTATGGGATGCATCAGAACCAACTCCTATCCATGTTGGGGCCCCCATGGATTGTTCTTGGCTCAGACTGCATCCAGTAGAAGCTCAGTTGGATTGAGATCTGGGGAATCTGGAGGCCAGGTTGACACCTTGAGCTCTTTCCCACGTTCCTCGGGTATTCCCTGAGCAGTTTTTGCAGTGTTGCAGGCGCGTTTTCCTGCTGGGGGGGCACTGCCATCAAGGAGTGCTGCTGCCATGAGGGGGTGTACTCGGTCTGCAGCTGTGTTTGGGTGACTGCTGTTTGTCAAAGAGATGTCCACATGAATGCGAGGACTCCTGGTTTCACAGCCGAACATGACATTGGAACACAATGATCCATGTTATTTATTTCACCTGTCATTGGTTTTAATTTTGTGGCTCTCAGTGTATACACATGTTAAGTACTTTATGAATTAGATCAAATTTATGCATTTAGGCGCTGTAACCAGACTTGTTTAAATCTCCTCTCAGTAAAACAAATCCTGTTTAAAATACTTCTACTTCCTTTGAACCCTGTGGGTTTTGAGCTGGGACTTATACATTTGAAATAGACAGCTTCATTTGTGTAGACTCAATTTTCATTAGCCTCAGCCTATTCGCCCACCAGGCCACTAATAAGGATCGTATTCAGTTTCTGACGTGCAGCTGTGCGGTGGCTCAGTTTTTGGTTTAGAAGCGGTTCTTTTCGTCTCATACATGGTAGAGGTGCAGCAAACAGAGCCACAAACACCAGCAGAATGACAGGAGACATGTTCATTTCTGGTGGCCTGTGTAAGGTTTCTTTTAAGCGGTTGTTAGTTTGTCTACGTCCTTCTGAGTGTATAAACTATGTTGAGCAGGGCCTGGTGTTAACATGGGCGTTCTTATTCACGGTAGAAGTGCAGCAAAATTGAGAGCGACAACACCAGCATAACTGAGCGGAGATGTGTTTTTTTGTAGGCCTCGTGGTATAGAGCTTTCTCAGGACAAAAGTTCCGTAACAGCAATCTCGTTGTTAGTGGTCTGTCAGGCAAACCTGGTGTTATCATTGCAAGTTAAAGGTTAACTTGACCGGACTGCTGTCCATCAGAGTTGTAAGGTTTGTTTTCCATGAATGGCAGTAGTCAGGCCATTGATCAACCACTGGTATTGGTAGCGTATGCTCTGAGCCCTTGTGCGATCCCGCCAACTTACAGGTCCCTGTACGTGTTTTCATGCCCAATAGCGGGTCTCTGTCAGATGATACAAACCTATGGTTGGTAGAAGCGTGCACAAAGTGTGCGTGTTTAGCTTGGGCCTCGGCCTGGCTAGGGACATGCTCGGGGCCACAGCAGAAGCTAGCCTAACGCCAACAAAGTGGTTCATCTCTGCCCTCACCTGTCCATGACGATTTCACTCTTTGAGGTGGTTGTTTTGCCAACTGATAGCTACAGACAGCTTAATCGGTTGTTAGTTTGTCAGCGTCCTTCTCAGTGTATTGAAGGTTTGTTTTCAGTTCAGGGACATCACTCGAGCGCGCAACTGTGTGCTCAGAGAGTGCTTGATAAGCTTTATGAAGCCTTTGAGGTTGTTGTTATGCAAACTGTTAGAAGGACGCTGACAAACTAACATTCGCTCAAGCTGTTTGGAGCTGAGTGTATTAAAGGTTTGTTTTTCAGTTCAGGGACATCACTCGAGTGCGCAACTGTGTGCTCAGAGAGTGCTTGATAAGCTTTATGAAGCCTTTGAGGTTGTTGTTATGTGAACTGTTAGCTACAAACAGCTTAATCGGTTGTTAGCTTGTCTGCGCCCGTGTGAGTGTATTGAAGGTTTGTTTTCAGTTCAGGTACATCACTCAAGCGCGCAACTGTGTGCTCAGAGAGTGCTTGATCAGCGTTATCAAGCCTTTGAGGTTGTTGTTATGTGAACTGTTAGCTACAAACAGCTTAATCGGTTGTTAGCTTGTCTGCGCCCGTGTGAGTGTATTGAAGGTTTGTTTTCAGTTCAGGTACATCACTCAAGTGCGCAACTGTGTGCTCAGAGAGTGCTTGATCAGCGTTATCAAGCCTTTTGAGGTGTTTTTTTGCGAACTGATAGCTACAGACAGCTTGAGCGGTTGTTAGTTTGTCAGCGTCGTTCTGAGTGTATTGAAGGTTTGTTTTCAGTTCAGGGACATCACTCGAGCGCGCAACTGTGTGCTCAGAGAGTGCATGATCAGCTTTATGAAGCCTTTGAGTTGCTTGTTTTGCGAACTGATAGCTACAGACAGCTTAATCGGTTGTTAGTTTGTCAGCGTCCTTCTCAGTGTATTGAAGGTTTGTTTTCAGTTCAGGGACATCACTCGAGCGCGCAACTGTGTGCTCAGAGAGTGCTTGATAAGCTTTATGAAGCCTTTGAGATTGTTATGCGAACTGTTAGAAGGACTCAGACAAACTAACATTCGCTCAAGCTGTTTGTAGCTGAGTGTATTGAAGGTTTGTTTTCAGTTCAGGTACATCACTCAAGCGCGCAACTGTGTGCTCAGAGAGGGCTTGATAAGCTTTATGAAGCCTTTGAGGTGGTTGTTTTGCGAACTGATAGCTACAGACAGCTTAATCGGTTGTTAGTTTGTCAGCTTCCTTCTCAGTGTATTGAAGGTTTGTTTTCAATTCAGGGACATCACTCGAGCGCGCAACTGTGTGCTCAGAGAGTGCTTGATAAGCTTTATGAAGCCCTTGAGGAACTGTTATAAGGACGCTGACAAACTAACATTCGCTCAAGTTGTTTGGAGCTGAGTGTATTGAAGGTTTGTTGTCAGTTCAGGTACATCACTCGAGCGTGCAACTGTGTGCTCAGAGAGTGCTTGATAAGCTTTATGAAGCCTTTGAGGTGGTTGTTATGCGAACTGTTAGCTACAAACAGCTTAATCGGTTGTTAGCTTGTCTGCGTCCGTGTGAGTGTATTGAAGGTTTGTTTTCAGTTCAGGTACATCACTCAAGCGCGCAACTGTGTGCTCAGAGAGTGCTTGATCAGCTTTATGAAGCCTTGGAAGTTGTCGTTTTGCTGGAGAAACATTGTGGTGTAAAGCTTTTCAGGCTAACAATGTTAGCTGAACAATGTTCA
>CAEMYA010000069.1:250703-260757 GCA_903131615.1 Diplodus sargus | reverse complement strand
GTGTGTGTGTGTGTGTGTGTGTGTGTGTGTGTGTGTCGGTGCCTGGCGTTCATCGCTCTCCTCATCTATAAACAACATTCCCGACGTCTGACACACCATCTGGTGATTAACTGGACGTTCACACACACACACGCACACACACACTGTGTACATTCAGACACACATTTAAAAACACACACTGGGCTGATTTGCATACAATCACACGAATGTTCACTGATGCAGCTTCATATTCACAGATTTACATTTCTGGACATTTTCTCCTCTTCATGTTTCTTTCTTCTTCTCTTCTATGTTCTCTCCATTCCTCCTCTGTTGTGATCAGCCATCTCACATTTCCTGCTTTCTCTCCTTCTTTTCTTTCGTCCTGCTCATCGTCCGTCTTCTCACTCTTCCCTCCGACTTCTCGTCCCTCTTTTTCTTGTTTTCATCCTCCTTAACTTTTTGATTCTTTGTTCTTCTTTTCACTGAACTGTTCATTCTTCTTTCCTCCTTTCCTTCCTACCTTTCACCCTTCTTTCCTTTCATTCCTACCTTTCACCCTTCTTTCCTTTCCTTCCTACCTTTCACCCTTCTTTCCTTTCCTTGCTACCTTTCTTCCTTCTTTTCTCCTTTCCTTCCTACTTTCCATCCTTCTTTCCTTTCCTTCCTACCTTTCACCCTTCTTTCCTTTCCTTCCTACCTTTCACCCTACTTTCCTTTCCTTCCTACCTTTCATCCTTCTTTCCTCATTGTCTTCGTTGTCTTCCTACCTCCTCTCATTACTGATATTTTAACTCGTTCATTAACACTTAAAGATAACGAGTCTCTCTATAATCACGTTCTGATGAATAATCATATTTTCTGCACTTTACTGAACGATCCTGTGTTTTATTTCTGTGTAACATTAAGAACTTTAACGTTTGATAAAGAAACTCCAGGACTGACTTCTGACTCTGGAAGTATTTTCCATTGAATCACGGCACTTTGACTTAAATGCTCTCTGTGAACACACACTTATGGACAAATATGTGAGTCTGCACAGACGGTCGCAGCCTGGCATCAGCGCCTCATTCCTCTCCTGATTCTCAGGCCGTCTGCTGGAGGCTGATGACCTGCTGGCTCTGGTCCGCTGCCTTCTATGTCCAAACACCACTTCATCCGTAAACTCCGGCTCGCTCGCCCTCTCCGTCTTCCTCCCCGACACCGCCGATATAAAACACGCTGAACTTCAGGCCGAGCAGCTTCCTGGCAGTGATGGAAGTCTGAATCTTTATCTTCTGCTCCCGTGAGCCGCGAAGCGGGTTCAATCACGAGTGTTCTCAGTCTGAGACACGACAACGTCGACACGACGTTTCAAGAGAGATCGCACATCGATCATGAAGCAAATTCACTTCAAATTCAAGTTCAATTTTGAGGTTCACTTGTACTCGAGTATTTCCACGTTCACGTTTAGTTACTAGTGTTGTAAAAAGTACTTTAATCACCAATATATTACTCCACGCAAAATGAAATGTTATTATTTAATATGTTACTTTAAAATTAAGGTAACTAGTGATGTAATATATTACATTTTGACAGTAACTTGCCCAACAATGGTTGAAGAGGCTCAGTTCTGTTTTGCCGCAGAGATCTAGGCTGAAAATCAGCTTCATAACATTAATATAATAATAATAATAATAATAATAATAATAAACTTCACTTCTATATCACTTTTAACTACCGAGTTTACAAAGTGCTCGAAGCCAAAGCAGGAAACTCAGGAGGACGATATTCCAGAAAAGACGGCGAGTCTAAAGTGAAGTCAAAACACAATAAAACAATACGAGTCATGACAAATAAAAGTAATAAAAGCCATAAAACAGAAGATGAATAAAAGGATAAAATCAATAAAGGACGATGAGAAGACGACATCACGTCAGAGGAGAGACCAGACGGACAGATTCAGAGCCGTAAAAAGAATAAAAGACAATAAACCGATCAGAAATAAACAAATAAAAGGACAGAAGAAGAAAGAAGACGTCACATAAATCAGCTTCAGTTTAGTATCTTAACTTCGTCTGCTGCTGAATTTAAACCGACAGATGTTTCCCTCCAGTGTTTCTCTGAAGTTTAAGATGCTCTGTTTTAAATACAACGTGTATAATCTGAACGTGCACAGATTATATTAAACCGTCACAATTTAGAATCATCTGACGAGTTTAGTCACTTTGCAGAAGAACATTCTACATGTAAAACAAATAAACAACTTATAAAACTCGTTAACGTCGCAGCGAGCTCGTCAAACGTGAGTAAAAGCAGGACGTAAACTAACTTTGCTCACCGTGCAGACGGACATCTACTGTATATCATCATATCATAAACGTAAATGAGAGATAAAGTTTCAGCAGATGTTGACGCGAGGAGGAAAAGACGGAGTGAGAAGAAACAGATGTGGTTTCAACGTCGGCCTCTTCAACGGCGAGAGACGCCCTGAAAGCCGTCTGTGCTCAAACTGTGAATCACAGCGAGTTCCCCTGAAATAATTCAGCCTATAGAGCGACTTCCAACAGGAGGAACTAAACAAGACGTCAGTGGACGTCTGGCAGAGCGTCCTGCCGGCTACCTGAGAGGTTTTTCTCTGTCAAACAAAACAGGTGGATCCTCCGACGTGTGACAGGTTGTTCAGGGAGCAGATGTGTTGTGTAAAGAAGAGGAGACAGACGATGTGTTCAGGGACTCTTCTGTCTCCCGCAGGACTGAAGCTTGAACAAGATTTACATTCTCGGCTCTCAGACGACTTCCTGAACGACGTGTTTCCACACACAGGTCGGCTGATTCGAGTCGGTCCGTCTTTGTAGATTAAAGAGAAGAAACAAGTCGGGAATCACAATAAATTGGATGGTTGTTCTACTTCCTTCATCCACAGGAAGTAGTTTGTTTCTGTATCAATGCGTCGAGGGAAGCGTACCAGCTCAGTTTTAGCATCTCTACGTTTCTTTCAGCGATGCAGAAAGAAAATAGCTCCAACATCAAACTTTCAAACTCTTCGGGGGTCCGTTACAGGCCGAACAGGTCCAATAACATCTGGAAAGTCTAAACGAGCCGCACGATTACATTAAATCATCCTCATTCAAGTTAGCCGGGCGCTAAACCATAAGTCCTGTCAGGCAAACATCACTTCAGTATCTCCGTAACTCTACAACCGACACCAAAACAGTCCAGGTGGATAAAATCTCTCCACAGGTGAGATAAAAATACGACATTTTAAATTTCCCCTTTAACGGTGTAATTAGTAAGTAGCTCCTAAACTGTCGGGGGGCATCGTGTCGAATACTCAAGGAGGAGTTTTACTTTGTTTACATCCAGTTTGAATGAAGTCTGATGAGTTAACGAGACGAATGAGCTCGTTTTAGTTCAGTTGAAGAGAGAAACTCTAATTCAGACGATGCACGGTGGGGTTTTCTGTTGGGTGAAGAAGTCAGGTGTCAAAGTCTTTCCTTTCTTGACATTTTTAGAGTTTATTTTGTTTGCATTGTTGGACTGCGTAGCGTCCTCTGGATCACCTCTTGGTATCAGGAGACAGGACGGGCTAGCTGGTTAGCATGCTAACTTCAAATATTTCCAGTTTAAAGGTATTTTAAGGTTCATTCAAGTCTGCAGCGTCTGACAGTGATCAGGCGATACGATGAGGACGATCAGCTGTGTGTGCGTGTGTGTGTGTGTGTGTGTGTGTGTGTGTGTGTGTGTGTGTGTGTGTGTGTGTGTGTGTGTGCTTGTGTGTGTGTGTGTGCCAGCGGTGACGTCTGGTCTCAGCTGAATGTTTTCCAGATGGAAAACCTCCGTCTCTCCAACAGGAAACAAATAGAAGCTTCGCTGAGAGTCAAAGAGCGGCAATCCCACACCTGAGGGCTCTGGAGAGGATCACGAGCCAGCTGTGTGTGTGTGTGTGTGTGTGTGTGTGTGTGTGTGTGTGTGTGTGTGTGTGTGTGTGTGTGTGTGTGTGTGTGTGTGTCTGCTGTTTCCGTCAGCTCGGTGTGTGACAGAAAGCTCCTCAGGTTGGTGTTATCTTTCTCTGCTTTTATCAGTCGGCCGCTTCGTTTGTCAGATCAGAAACACAAGTCGTCTAAATCGGTCTCACAGGCTGGAAACAACAATCCTCTGTGACTCAACACGACGTCCGCACTTCTTAAAGCGAGCTGATGTCCGCGGCAGCTTCTTTAACAATTATTCAGACTTTAAACCTGAAAAGTGTGTTTGATTCTTGGAGCTCCAGTGAGTTTAAACACCTCCAAGAACAAAATATCCTCCTGGTCTCTTTTTGTTTATAAGCTGGACAGAAACATGAAAGTGTGAGTCTGAATCTTCCTCTCGACACGGTCACACTTTCATGACCACACTGTTCGGATCAGTGCTTAAAATACCTGGTGCTGCCGGACCAGCACCGCTGGGAAGCGTCATGACATCTATTGTTAGGTCTGAAGAAGAAGGAAGGAAGGAGATGGAGAGGATGACTACGAGGAAGACGAAGAAGAAGAAGATGATGAAGAAGAAGAAGATCGAGAGGATGACTGAGGAAGAAGAAGATGAATAAGAAAAGAAATAGAAGAAGAAGAAGATGAATAAGAAAAGAAATAGAAGAAGAAGAAGAAGATGGTAAGGATGACTACGAAGAAGATGACTGAAAAGAAGAAGAAGATGAAGAGGATGGAGAGGATGACTGAAGATGAAAAAGAAGGAGATGAAGAAGAAGATGGGGAGGATGACTATGAAGAAGAAGAGGAAGAAGAAGAAAAGAAGGAGACGAAGACGAAGAAGATGTCGAGGATGACTATGAGGAAGATGAAGAAGAGGATAAAGATGAATAACAAAAGAAGAAGGAGACGAAGAAGAAAATGGGGAAGATGACTATGAAGAAGAAGGAGACGAAGAAGAAGATGTCGAGGAGGACTATGAGAAAAAAGAAGTAGAAGAAGAAGTGACGACGCCCCCCTTCTTGAAATCCACTGAACAAAAATAATTGAACAGAACTGTTGATTTTGTTTTGACTTCACTTGTTTCTTCTTCTACATCTTTCTACACAGGACGTATCAACAGGATCAGCAGATTCACAGAAACGATGCAGGTCGTCCTCACAGAGCATTTAATCACCAAAAAACCCAGATATGAAATCTGTTATCTGAACTACACGTGGAAGATTTCAGAGACCAGATTACAGTTTGCAAAACATCCTGTTTTGAAACCTGCATCCTGCATTCTGAGAAGAAGAGCTCTACGTTTCACCGTGAGAGGAACGATAGAGAAACGACCTGCAGAAAGTCAGAGAAGAAGACGAGTGTGTGGCATTAATTACAGCGTGGAGACAATAATGGCTCCGGATATTCTCCTAAACCCGGATGTTACCTGCTCGTTGTGAAGCGAAGGGTCGAGGAATGCAGCCGTGACTGTAAGCAATAACGGCGGAGGTCACGCGGGACGCCGCGGGCCGATTACAACAGATAAACTCACACTCACACAGACGAACAGCACCGGGTCACTCCTCAGAAAACACTGGGAGGAAAACCTCTACAGGTTTATTTATTTCTACAACCTCCGCTGCAGTCGGCTGCAGCTCCTTGGCTCACAGATATGGGAACAGACGAGGGCGGATTAGAGAGCCGAGACCAGGACCTGAACCCCAACGACTCGGCTGCAGGAGCTGAGAGGATAATCCAGCGTCTCGCCACAGCAGACACAAGACTCAGCTGTTCCCCTTCAAAATCTCAGTCCTCAAACCCGGTCCAGTGGAGTTCAGGAGCCGGATGTTTATGAATGTCTTCGAGAAGTCGGGAGCAGCACATGAACTCTCGGTTAAAGGGTTCAATGATCCCCAAAACAAACACATCTCCCTCAGTTTTCTGCTTTAATGTTCCAGATTGTTTGTGTTATATATAAAGGAATAAGTTGTCTTTAGGAAAACTTAAAGGGAAGTCAGGCCAAACTATGAATGTGTCGAGAGTCTTACAGATCCAGAACCTCCTGGAGGAATAAACACCTGGAGTTCTGCTCTGATCCGACGGGAGGAGAGCTCAGAGATGGAAAAACTAGATTTATCCTCATTCCTGTTGATCAGCCTGACTGCAGCAGTGATAAACGTACTTTACTTCATGAACGTAACGTTACGGAGACACAGAACCAGAACAAGAGTCTCTGAGTGCTCGCTCTCTGACTCTCTCCTGGAAGCTCCAGCGACCGAACGAAACACTCCGTCGCTTTGAGTAAACGTTTCTGAAAAACATTTGGGATAGTTTAAGTAGGTCCTCCTCATTCTTAGACATGTAAACGCAGGATTGTTAAACATTAAATCTCTGCAGAAACACACACAAACACACCGGAGATGCGATGAAAGACACTCTGCAGAGACAAAGAGGAGAAACTGTCCCTCCTCTCTTTCCTCACGTCTGATCTGCTGAGTTAACTCTGACCTTCCTCTCCGTTAATCTCCGTCTGAGAGCGAACAGATAAACAGCGCTGAGGCGCCGACACGCCATCGTGATGAGAAAACAGCCTTTTTTTAACTTCACCGCAGCGTCTGAGCCGCGCGACAGAAATCGACTTTAATCTGATCATCAAAGTGACAAGCTGAGCTCGCTGACTGCACATCATCAATCTAGTGAGTGTCTGAACTTCCTCTCACAGCTGATCTGTGGCTATTTGTGTATTTTGTCAGCAGGGTTCAAGTCGCACTGAAGCCGTGGGAGTGATTGTGTGATTGTGTCTTCAGCTCATCATCAGCCGGCTCTGTCCGTTGTCACATTTTCACATCTACAATAAACACTTTTAAAAGGAGCAATTTGTGAGACGTGGCCGGTATTTTAGTTTAAAATGTTGGTATGTTGCGTCGCAGAGACTTCAGAAGTCCTGAAGTCAGGGTGCTAACTAGCCAGTCCTGAGAGGTGAGGTGTTGTTAAAGCAGCGGGTAAACAACATGTAAATAAAGGAAATATTCAACCGTCCACCGTCTGAATTCAAGTTTCTCTCTTTTACTGAACAAAGTCGAGCTTTGTCGCCTTTTTAACTCGTCGTAAAACACACTTTTCATCACCAAACAGTCTTGGTTTGTCTTTCCACAGATAGAAATAGAAGTAAATCCACAATCCACGGAGTTAAGAGGAAAATATTACAGCTGCTGATGCTGCTTCTTGTTCCCTTAGTATTATACCTGGTGCTGTAAATCGCCTCCATACTTGCTGTGTCCCCTGTCTTCAAACTGACCTCCATCGATCTCAGAGGCTCACAGGACCACTTAGCTTCAAGGCTAACTGAGCTAATGTCAGCTAATCGCTACAAACAAGGAGTATAGTGAGCAGCAGCTAGCGATCTGCCGCCCCCTGTAGCTTTGGCGCTACACCTTTAAAAGGTCAGGTGACTATTTCTTCACCTCAAAACAATCTGGAGCTCATTTGTACGCTGAAAAAAAGGTTTTTGCACACCACAATCATTCCTCCCGCTCACACTGGCCACGTAAAGATCCTTTAATAATCTGTTTCCACTGTGCAAAATCCAGTCTGGAGTTCATTTGAGGACTCAACAGTCAGAAAGTCCTTTAAGTAACTCTGCAGGAAGCGAAACCAAAGGATGCACTGGAACAAAAACGTTTTTCTCTCTTTACAAACAAACACAAAATAGTCTGATCAGCTACAAATGCGTCTCGACCACAGTGTGAATATGAAGCCTGCAGCGAGCACTTCCTCTTCAGCCGAGCGGGACGTGACACTCACTCGAAGCGTTGTGGTTTTTAGAATTTCCTCTGACCTTTTTTCAGCTCCTGTTCTCTCGACAACGACCGTAAAAATCTGGGCGTCTGGCCACAAACACACCGACAGCGACTCACCTCGCTCGGTCCGTCCGTGTTGTTGGACAAGCAGGCGACGGCAATGACGGGCTGGACGTCAGACCAGCCGCTCTCCGTGCAGTTCCTGCTGAGGTTACCTGGATCACACACACACGTCGGGACAGCGTCAGCACACAACTCAACAACATATAAAACAAAGGCTGCGTCATTTTTAGACATTTTGATCTGGAAATGTTGCATGTTGTGTCTTTAAATAGCTGAACTTGAGCTGTGGCTCAGTGTGATGGGCAGTGATTCATCAATGAGGAGAAAATAATCAACTGATTAATCAAACAAAAAGTCAGATCTCTTCTTCCTCTGCTACTCTGACACTTTCCTTTCCTCCCTCCTCTTTGTTTCCCTCTAATCGTCGGTTTCTGTTGTGTTGACAGTGAGAATATTTCATCTTTCTCCTGCCGTTGTCCTGATTTACACGCCTCATCCTTCATCCGGCGTTCCCGTCTCTTCGGGGGGAAACCGGAGAGGTGGATTAACGGGCCGCTGACAGATGCTGCTGAAGGAAATTGCAGCGAGGAAAAAGTCGGCCGGCCCAGATGTTGACAGCTGCCCCGCGAATAATTAGACTCATTAACTGAAAGAGCCCGAGAGGCAGGATGAAGGGAGGAGGTGGAGGTGGAGTTCAGGAGCACGACGGCAGCTTGTTTGTCTTCAGTCAGATGGTGCTGGTCATTTTTAATGATTCTACACATTCCCTCTCATAAAAACATTTCGTTGTTTGTCATTCTCGCGCCAAATGTTTCACACATTCTGATCTGCAGGCAGAGAAGAAGAAACGCTGCAGGTTTATAAACACGGCTGTAAACCAGGCGGGTTTCAACACATTTGTGTTCATTTTTATCGAAATGCTTTACGAGGGAGGAAATTCCTTCAACACTTTTACGAGATTTCAAGGAAACACAGTCAGTGAATGTAAACAGTTTGTGTGTTACAGAAGTGTTCAGCTGCATCAGCCGACCACAACAACAACCTCAGAGGAGCTCATCACGACCTCCACTTCCTGTTGGCGGCGACCTGCAGCAGCCGTGAGGAGCGTCGGGATGGACGTTTGGGTCAAACAAGGACTTTTATTCAGGACGCTGCTGAAGTCAGTGGTGACGGATTCTAACTGAAGTTATTTTAAAGTGTCGATCTCTGAATGTGACGTAACCTGGAGGACAGTTAAGGTGGAACGCTCCTAAAGCTCAGTTCATATAAATGCAGGATAATTTGTTGTTTTGTCGTTAGCGAAAAACAATATTGACCTTGAAGTTGAAAAAGGAGCCTCATATAAGGAACAATACTAAAATCAAAAGCTAGAAAAGTCACGTGAGATCTCGCGTCACATTGTTGCAGGAAGACAGTAGTTCCACCTTAACTGTCCTCCAGGTTACGTCACATTCTGAGATCGACACTTCTCCACTGGCAGGACGACGGCGAGCGGAACAAGCTACTGCTAACGTGAGTTGTTCAAAAACCTTCTTTTTAGTAACTCTGTGTACACAAACAATGTTCTCAGTGCTCGTGTTCATGTGTAGAGACCCTGGTGATACTACGGGCAAAGTTTCATGTTGTGTCGAGTCTTCTTAGTGTTTTAAAAATAGAGATTTAGATGCTATCGTCAAAGTGCCCGTAGCACTCCCACTGAAAATGAGTTTGACCTGAAAACGAAAATACGGTAAATCTTAAAAGTGCCTCTTTCATCGTAATTATGCGAAGTGTCGGGTTCTGTACGTACGTTACATATTTCAAGTTAAACCACAATGTTTTCCTGAAGCGAAGTCCAGTTTTCCCGTCACTTGGTCGTATGAGTGTTGGACACAAAGAGGAAACATTAATATTGAACACGTCTTCAAACTGTCGACGTTCCTCCACATCATCCACTCCTCGAAACCAAAGCAGGATTTAAAATGTAACTGTAATGTTGTGTATCTGTTTATATATTCAAAAAGTTCAGGCAGCAGTTTGTTTCTACAAAAGTGATTTAGCTCGCAGTTTGTAGGATTCAGTTGTTCTCTGTTGAGAGTTCTGGTCAAATTTATTGTTTTCTGCAACGTGATAATCACTCAGTAAACTTACATTCCCTAAAAACAACAATTTCATCTGCCAAAACACATTTTAATGGCAGGAAAACCACAAGAAGTGATTCAACAACCACCAGGCAGATTATTCATGGAGATCATTTACAAACAAAGCTTCCCCAAAGAAACTTTTCAGCTGTTGAGCTCC
>CAEMYA010000069.1:192060-246713 GCA_903131615.1 Diplodus sargus | reverse complement strand
TCAACTGAGATCCGTGTGAAAGAAGAAGAAGAGGAAGAAGATGGAGGAGGAGACGATGATGATTCTGTTCGACCTGTTCCTGAAACTGTCTGACGTCTAAAGTCTCGACCCAGAACTCACAGCAGCAGACTGACGGTACTGACGGTACATTCGGCGGGCAGGTTTGGACCGGAGCCGAAAGAAAGGGAAGAGAAAAACAAAAAGAAGGAAACGAGCTGCTGCCGCGTTTAATCAGCTGATCTTCACCCGGCTCGTTATCACGGACCGCCTCGCCTCGTCAGCAGCTCCTGCGTGACAAACTTACCAAACTTTTCTTTTGCTGCTGATAAACGATAACGCTTCGCCACCGCCAACACCAGGAGCCCGGCGTGTGTGTGTGTGTGTGTGTGTGTGTGTGTGTGTGTGTGTGTCACCATGGACACACACTCAAACAGAGTGTAAACAAAACGTTAGCGTGAACAATGTGCACAAAGAGGAACACACACTCAGAGTCCACGGCGTCAACCGGACCTCACTGATGTGCTGCGAGTGTGTGTGTGTGTGTGTGAGGTCTGTTTACCCCCCCGTGCTCCCAGCAGCATGTCAGAGCTGTCAGTGTGTTTATACCACACACACACACACACACACACTCGTGACATCCAGCTGGTCCATCGTGTCGTCATCGACCAATCAGACGTCACTTCTGTCCTCACCTGTCTGATCAACGTCACGTTGATCAGACAGGTGAGGACAGAAGTGACGTTTCTGATTTCTTCCCGTGGACCCCGAACGCCTCGCCGACTCGTCACAAGTTCTCTGATTTGGTTCCACGTCGTTCCCCGTTTTTCATTCTCTGCTTCTCAAAACAGAAACTACAAATAGAACGCGTCACAGGTCAAAGGTCAGAGCCGCCCGACCTTCTGTAATCCACGGCCATCAAACACACACACAAACGTAATCTCACACACACACACACACACACACACACACACACACACACACACACACACACACACACACACACAGACAGATCCGTTACAAAGTAAAACTGGATTAAATGAAACCGAAGAACGTTTGTAATCCTGAGCCCTCGTCTGACCTCCGGCCTGATTCATCCGAAAGACGACAACAAACAGCAACAGAAACAATCCGGAACAAAAAGAACAATCTGTGATCAAATCTGTCGTCATCTGAACTCTTAAACACTCGTTCGTGCACATTTTCCCCAAATTTCCAACCGTGTTCTGGAATTGTTTGACTCGATGTCGGGAAACTTTCCAGCTCAATATGTGGCGACATAACTGCAGGTTTCTCACGAGGCGTCGGGAAGATTTCCAGCTTGGTTTGCAGCAACTAAAGTCAATATTTCAGCTGAACGTCGGGACATTTTTCAGCTGTGTTTGACACATTATCACAAATTTTTTAAAGGCCTTTGGACAAATTCTAGCTTTATTTGTGGCAACTAAACTGGATATTTAGGCTGAATGTCGGGACATTTTTCAGCCCTATTCGTGGAAACATAACTGCAGGTTTCTCACGAGGCGTCGGGACGATTTCCAGCTATTTTTGCAGCAACTAAACTCTATAGTTTTTACATTTTTTCAGCCAATTTTTGACTCATGACAAACTTTATTTTAAGCTGTTTTTTACGACATGTATTGATGTTTCCCGTCGTGCTTGTGGAGGTTTTCCAGCCGTTTCTGTGGCAACACAAACAGATTTTTGACGCCACGTCGGGACAATTTCAAGCGATTTCTGACTTGAAGTCAAACTTTTTTTTTTTTGCTATTTTTGTGGCAAAACAAATAAACTCTGACAAATTTTTCATCCACGTTTATGGCAACAAGTCAAGACACTTCTGACTCGACACCGGGACGTTTTCCAGTTATTATTTTACAGACTTTTTGACTTGATATTAAACTTTTTCCAGCGGATATTTTTGATTTTTCCCAGTCGTTTTATCTTCATTTCCTTTTCATTCTTTTTCTCTCACAAACATGTTTCTGCTGCTGTCGGTCAGCGTAGGAAGCAGAAGTCTTTCAGCTTCATCACAAACGAGGACGACTCTCTCTGCACGGTGCAGCGTGACGTCGGGATCAGAGAGCTTTTTCATCCTGAACACAGTTTCTTCACTTTTCACTGTTTGCTTTGCACAAACATCGAAACTCAGAAACTTCAGACACTGAAAACCTCTGAGAAAGTCACATAAACCTGGAAATCATCAGAAATAGTTACATAATTTGCTAAGTAAAGACTTTTTTCAGCCCTCGTCTGTGAAATTCTGGTGTTTCTTGGCCCGAATCGAGTGTTTGTCCTTGTTTGCGTCCTCAGAGGTGGATAATAAACTGCAGCTCGTCCTCAGACACACGACAACACAGACGTCTTCTTCTGTCTGTGACGAAGCTGCTTCTCATCGAGCTGATCCGGCGTTTTGGAGACGTTGTGTCAGACGCCTCTCTCTCCTCCTGAACAGCTGGGAAACGTCTGCTCTTCAGGAAAATCTAAAAGGAGTCACTTTAACTTCGACTCGGTTGGAATTTGAAGGTCCTGACGTCACGTTTCAAACATTTCTACAGACGAGTTAATCATCCTCGTGTCCTGGAGCGCCGCAGGAACAGTCCGCGGTCTGCAGGCCGACCGGAGCTCCGTTTGTCGTCTCAAAGTGTGAAATGTTATAATATGTATCTTTACAGGACGTTTCCTCAGATTCTGGGTTTTAACTGAGCCAGAAACAGAAATGTCGGGACATTTTTCCAGCCGTGTTTGTGGAAACAAAACTGGATATTTTCACGAGACATCGCGACACTTTCAAGCTGTTTCTGCTGCGATAAAACCAGATATTTAAAGAGTTATCGGAACAATTTCTCGCTGTTTTTGTGGCAACAAAACCAAATGTTTTCACTCAAAGTCAAGACACCTTCCAGCAGAGATTGTGGCAACTAAATCAGATTTTTCTGACTCGACTTTGGAGCCTTTTTTAAGCCATATTTGTGGCAACAAACCCGGATCCTTTGGCTCAAAGTCAACACATTTCTCAGTGAAGTTTGTGGTGATAACAGCAGCAGTTTTGTCTCGATGTCGGAACATTTACAGGCTGAGATTGTGGAAACAAGCCAGATAACTTGACTCAAAGTCAGGATTTGCTCCAGCTGAGTTTTTGGCAATAAAATACAATATCTTTCACTGAACGTCCAAACAATTTCCAGCCGTTTTAGTGGCAAGAACCGTGTCAGCCTTCGTATCCGAAACAAGTGATGTTTGTGCCTAAACAATCCAAATGCAACGCTGCTGTCACAAAAAACTGAACCGCAGAGAAGTTTAACTGAGACATCTGTGAGTGAAACTGTTCCTCTCTCCACCGTCAGCGTCTCTGCTGAGGAGAAACTTCTCCACAGCAGCTTCAGAATCTAAATATAAAGCGGAGACCACAGTGTGAAACTCCTGAGCATTAAAACTGAAGCAGCAGCAGCAGAAAGTGAATCTATGATGGATGTTTTCACACAGACGAAGTGTGAAGAGCTGCAGGAAGTTTCTCTCTGGTGTTTATAGACGACGAGCTGCAGAACGATCAGAATCACACGGTGCAGGTTTATAGGAAATATGATTGTTAAGGAGACAAAGAATCTGTTTTAAAATGATCCTGAGATGAAGATCAGAGGAAACAACACCACATGAAGCAGATCGAGGTCTCTGTGAACTCACTGTGTGGATGTATTAACAGTTTTATCTCCTCATTATGTTGTTAAATATTTACTGTCACAGGAGGATTCGGATGTTGAGAAACGTCCCAGAAATGATTTTAAGTTGCTGTAAACTTAAATAACAACACTTTTCTAAAGGTGTGACATGTTTTTACTCCTGGTTCTGGTAAATAAAATGTTACTTTCAGTGAAAATGTGACTGTAAGTGTGTTCTCGGTGGTGATGCGCGCGGCACTGACCGTGAGGACGGAGCTGAAGCCGAGCAGCAGCAGAGCGAGCCGCTGCGTAAAGGCCATCGTCTCATCTCATCCAGCGGCGCGTCGCAGCCACCTGAACCGCAGCCCAGCGCTCATCTGACGGCGGGAAACACCAGAACCGGTCCGAGGTTCCGAACCTGTGATTTGTGTTTCCAAAGCGCTGAGAAGACGTCGCGGTCCGAGCAGGAGTGTTTGGTGTCCAGCAGCTTTACGCGCGGCTTCATCCAGATGTGCGTCCTTTAAAAAGTGCGAACAAGTTCTCCAAACACCTGAGACTGTGTGTAGTCCCGGTCCAGCCTGTGGTCCCGGTCCAGGACAGACGCTGTGTGGACTCTCTGGTCTGCTCTCTCGCTCTCTAACATGTGCGCGTCCCCGTCACACGCGCGCCTCTGGACACGCCGCGCTCGTGCAGCAGCAGCGACACCGTGTGGATCCGCTCAGAACCGCAGCGGGTCATCAGACAGGACAGGAGAGGTTCTGGTGCTGGACGCGTTCTGCAAGGAACCTTCATCTGCCTCCACCTGCTGGAACAACTTCCGGTCAGCTGACTCTTTATTTCTTCCTAATGTTGCATTTGTTTAGTCTGAGAATGTTTTATTAAAGCTCAAAGTGTTTGTTTGTTTGTTTGTTTGTTTGTTTGTTTGTTTGTTTGCATGAACTCAGACTGAACCTCAGGAACTTTACTGCCAACAAACTAAGAATTCAGACTATAAACCGTTTTTATTTCTTCCCATCGCGGCTTTTAACTCAGAAATCTGATCGTAAACTTGGAATTCTGACTTGTTTTCTCTGAATTCTGATTTAAAAGTTAAATTAAAGCACCAGTGTTTTAAAAACTGAGCTCCGGGTCAGAACTTGAGTAATTGTACTTCATCATCTTTGGGTCATTCTGACTCAGTCGTTCGTGTAAAAACAGGATTTTACTGCAACTGAAGATGATTTTCACTCTGGATTCGATCTGTTTGTTTGTTTTGTCCACATTTTTTTCCATAAATCAAGAGAAAAGCAACAAATCGTCACATTCAGGATCTGATTCTTCGTCCTCTGTCACAGTTCTTCTTCGTGTGTTCTGTTCTGTCGGCACTAAATGTCTTTTTTTATTTCTGTCTGTTTGTGTAATTTCTTACAGACCGAGATAAATAAACCAGGAACATCTGGTCCGTTTTAACGACGGGTCGGAGGCTGAATCCTCAGATAAACACATCAGTCAGAGAGAAAAGCTTTCGTGTCGTCACAGAGTGATCGGACCTGCAGCAGCGGCCCGGTGAGCAGGTGAGGAGCTTCTCTGGACTTCATTCACACGTCTGAACTCTAAACTTTAACTTCTGCACGTTTCCTGTTTACAGATTGGATGCAGGATGCTGCACACAAGGCCAATAAAACCGCTGATGCTCTGGGAAAACAGGGAGCTTTAATCCTGAGAGAGGAGAAACATTTAAACACTGAGATGTTTGTCATTAAACGATGATGGATATCAGATTTATTTCATGGAGCTGGTTGGGAAGACACGAGCAGCTCAGGAGGAGGTGACGTGACGTGGAAGAAAACAGGCGATGAGGAAGATATTTATCTGATTAAACATGAAACTGGGCCGAGACGCGAGCAGACAGAGTTCTGTAATCTTGTAGGATGATGACATTTTAGTTCATTTTATATATTTTAACTCCTGCAGAGACGTTTATGTGCTCAGCTGAGATCCGGAAGATTCCCACTTCTGTTTGAACCTGAAGATTAAAGGAGGGTTTGTTATGTGTCGTCTGTCTGACTGAGAAGCTGAGCTCCATTCTGTTTTCCACGGTCGTCTTATGGAGAGCTGCGCAGAAATGTGCTTAGAAACACAACTTCATCACATGAACTCGGAATTCTGCCCTAAAGACAGAATTCTGAATCAAACTTGGAATTCTGACTTAAAACTCGGAAGTCTGACTTTAACTCGGAATTCTGACTTTAAACCCGGAATTCTGACTTAAACATGGAATTCTGACTTTAAACTCGGAATTCTGACTTAATCTCGGAATTCTGATTTTAAACCCGGAATTCTGACTTAAACATGGAATTCTGACCATTCTGACTTCAACATGGAATTTGGACTTTAAACTCGGAATTCTGACTTAAACATGGAATTCTTACATTACACTTGGAATTCTTACTTCAACATGGAATTCTGACTTTAAACTCGGAATTCTGACTTAAACTCGGAATTCTGACTTTAAACCCGGAATTCTGACTTCAACATGGAATTTGGACTTTAAACTCGGAATTCTGACTTAAACATGGAATTCTGAATTAAACTCGGAATTCTGTCTTAAACTCGGAATTCTGAATTTAAACCCGGAATGCTGACTTAAACATGGAATTCTGATTTAAGCTCCAAATTCTGACTAATACATAGAATTCTGACTTAAACATGGAATTTGGACTTTAAACTCGGAATTCTGACTTAAACATGGAATTCTGAATTAAACTCGGAATTCTGTCTTAAACTCGGAATTCTGAATTTAAACCCGGAATGCTGACTTAAACATGGAATTCTGATTTAAGCTCCAAATTCTGACCAATACATAGAATTCTGACTTAAACATGGAATTCTGACTTAAACATGGAATTCTGACTTAAACTCGGAATTCTGACTTAAACGTGGAATTCTGACTTAAACATGGAATTCTGACTTTAAATTCTCAATTCTGCCCTAAAAACAAAATTCTGAATCAAACTCGGAATTCTGACTTAAATTCGGTATTCTGACTTAAACATGGAATTCTGACTTAAACATGGAATTCTGATTTAAACTCCAAATTCTGACTTATACATGGAATTCTGACTTTAAACTTAAAAATAAAAACTATAAATGATAATAAATGATGAACCAGTCTGAGTTTTAGCCAATCAAAGCACTTTATTGCACTGTATAGTGTGACGGTGAGCCAATAGCAGGCTCTTATAAAAGTGTCATTTAATCTTTTTATCATGTGTACAAAACAAGTCACACACACTTGTACCGTACAAAATCAACACTATTTACATACAATATACACACACACATACACACACACCTAACACACACACACACGTGCAATCACACACACACACACACACCATGCAGTCTCTCTCCCATCCGGACCTGAACACAGACGAGTTCTCCGGGTTTCTGATGGGATTCACCTTCTTATCGAACATCCTCCACACCTCACACACACGCACACACACACACACACACTCACGCACACACACACACACAGGGACTGAAACATGACCGCGACGCTGCTACCCACAAACCCAAACTGCTATGTTAGCCAAACAAGCGCTAAGCAACTTCTGATATGCATAAAGTTTTTCTTTTCTTCTGATAAAAAACAGGATAAGAGACGAACAAACAAACAAACAAAGGAGAAGAAGAAGAAACGATGAGATGATGTCACCACATATCCAAAGGGATGTAAACACATGATGCTGAATTATTCTAAATAACGTCGACACTCTGAGTTAAAGTTTCTGTGTCACCTGCAGGCTCACAGGTGAACCTTCACTTCCATACGTCACACAGGTGTTACTACACCTGCTTTCGGGAAAGACTGACCCTTTTTAAAAAGTTAAATATTCATCTGTAATTATGTATCTACTTAATAAATCTGCTGAATTGCTTGAGTCAGTGCACATGAGGTGGTAACTGATGTACCGAAGCTCAGAGGACGTTCTTCACTGAGGACTCTATCAAAAACAATAAAATAAGCAGTTTTTTAACTGGGGTTTGGTGCCGAACAGATGGAGTCAAATCAATCACAACTTCTAAAAACATTCTCGCTGCCAAATGGTTGCTTTTATCATTCTTATTCTCCCACAGTGACTCAGATTTCCATATAAAGACGGCTGTTCAGGTGCAAATCTCTAGATAAATATCTAATGTTTGTCTGGCCGGCTGCAGAGATGAAGCAGATTTTGCTGCACAGACAGATTTGTAATGCGTTTAAATGTCATCTCCTGTTTTTAGATGGTCTTAATAAACGGACTACTTTTGATGGTGAGACCTTGGAGACGTTATATCTGTCAGGTTTCAGCTGAATTCTTCTTCTTTCGGTTTAAAAAACGACCAAAAATCGATGTCTGTTTCAGCCGATCTCATATTGCAGTTTGCCCCCAGACTCCCATAACAAATCACTCAATTTTGAGAGTTGTTGCGTGAGGAGACACCTGAAAAACTTTGTGAACTGGCAAAATTGACAAATTCTAAATCATTGATGCCTTCTTGTAAATTTGGCATTAAATTTAAAACATGAAGTTTTTTTGTTTCCTTGTAAAAAGTGCGTCTTGTGCGTCTCACCTGCCAACATTTAGCAGCTGTTTACACTGATTTCACCATTTACACTCTATTAATGTAAGAAGAGAACATTTTATTGACGCTGAACATGTCAAATTTTTACAAATACAGGAAACAGGTAGCCAATACAGGCTACTTCAAGGATAGGTCACCCAGACTCCCTTTAAAAATCAGTCAATTTAGTAAGTTGTTAAGTTAAGAGGAACTTTATAAACTCTGTGAAACGCTGCTGCTGACAAATTCTTTATTATTTGGGCCTTCTTGTAAATTCAGCAAATGTTCTACATGAAGTTCTTTCTTTTTTTGTGTGTAATCAACATCATTTGTCCCAGTGATGTCCATGTTTATTTATATAGAGAGCAGGGAGCGGTCGCAGGATTCCTTTTCTAAGACATTTCCTGTCTGCCTCTTCACCGTCGTACTGCACAGTGAAGGTGAAAAAGACTATTTAACAGTATTATTAGTGTTAATTATTATTATTAGTGATATTAAACCTGTTGCAGAGCCGAAAGTTAAACTCTAACGAACATGTTGGTTTATAGTCTGGTAGGAACTTGTTTCCCTGCAGCGAAGAACATCCTTTTTTGGCATTATTGCTACAATATGAGCTTTTTCCTGTAAACTTTATCGGCAGCTCCCTTTTCGTCCCAACAGCCTCCAGACTGATCTGGATTCAGAACGTGACAGACTGACAGTGTCAGATATGGCCTTCCTTTCACTCTCTGATTACAATAAATAATCTAGAATAAATAAATGGCTGTTGAGTCTCAGTTCCCTTTAAATAACAGCAATATTCCCTCTTCTATATTCACACAGTGCACTTTGCTTTGAGACTGAATAAACTGAGTCGTTTGTCACTAATGTAACTGCAGGATCGTTTGACTGGTGCGAAGAAAACTGATTACTGAGCATCAAATCAACCACGTTGTTCTTGAAGCTGTGGTGTTTTTTTACGCTTTGAGATCTCCTCCTCAATCTTGGAAAACTTAAAAAGATGAACGTTTGTTTTAAAGTTTGTTTTTTTCTCGGCGTGTTGTTACTCGCTCGCCTAGAGATAAAAAATCTGCTGCGTGAATCACATTAAAACTACGTAAGACGTCCCTGTCGCACACCAACACGGACGGATGAACACACACAGACACACACACACACACACACACATACAGACACACACTCTGCGCACACACACACACACATACACACACACACACACAGGGTGCAGGTGGAGAGAGCTGCATATAGGGGCTACTACACCTCATTGTGTTTTAGGTACCTCTCCATATAGATTATTATGTCTATGTACAATATTTATATTTTTACATGAATCTGGCTGCCCCTGCTCTAATTGAAATTATAATAATACCACAAATCTGGGATTTCTTTTGATTCCACCAGTGAAACATGATGACAGATACAGTCTCTAGTATTTTCTCTCTCTCTCTCTACTTCGACCTCGGAGTATCGACAGGCGGCGCGGCGCCCCGGACACAGTGTTCCCCTAAGGCTTTCTACAGTGACGAGCTCCGGGTCACGGTCACGAGATTGAACGGGGGTGTAAAAATGATCGTACCACCACAGAGCATATCAATCAATCAATCAATCAATCAATCAATCAGTCAGTCAATCAATCAACCAACCGGCACAACACGACTTGAAAGAAAACGGACGATTTAAGACCACAACATATGCAGGTTCAAAAATACAGTACATCTTGATTTTGGGGGAAATAAATGAACAACAACGGCGATATGCACGGCATACAAACGCATGCTAGCTCTCTCTCTCTCTCTCTCTTACACACACACACACACACACACACACACGCACACACACTCAGGCTACATGTTGTAGGCCACGTAGATGGGGTCTAGCTGGTCTTGTAAGAAGCCGTCGCGGAGGTGCATGCGCTGTTTCTCGCCGCGGGAGTTGATGGGGATGACGCCGATGTCCGTCACCACGACGACGCCCACGATCAGGTAGTGCTCCTCCAGCACCGCCTTGGTCACCATGGGAACCAGGTCCAGGGCCTCCTGCTCGGAGCCCTCCAGCTCCACCACCACCACCAGCAGGTTGGTCCAGGGGAAGACCGCGCTGAGGACGACACACAGCTCATGTTGTTACTGCCGGAGCTCCAGCAGGTGGCAGCACAACACACCGAGCACACAACAGTCTGGAAAGCTTCTTGTGTTAAGTCTGAACTATTATGTACAAATAAAGTTTGTCTTCTTCTTATCGTTTAACATATTATTGGGAACAAACTTAAATAGTTGAAGGAAGGAAACGTAGAGCAGACGTACCACTCCATGATGCTCTTGTGTGCTCGGATGACGGAGGTCTCGATGTCGATGGGATGGTACCTCATCCCCCTCAGCTCCATGGCCTCCTCCAGAGCTCCCACCACGAACAGAGCGTCGTGTCTCTCTGTTGGAGAAGAAACACAGAGACACGTTGATGCAGCAGCTGGAGACGGTCGGCTGAGTGAATGTGGTCGGAGAGGAAACTGACCTCCGTTGGCGTCGGTGAGCTCGGTGCGGCGGAGGAAGCCCAGGTAGCCCGTCCTGGCCCAGACCGTCTGAGTGTCTCCGAAACTGAGCCTGGAGTTGAAGTGATCGGACTGGAGGACTTCCTCGCCGTAACCGCTGTAGTAACCGCTGCCGTTATGAGCGCTGTGCACCCAGATCTGCAGGAGGGACAGAGGAGACCTTCAGATAATGAAGTCACACACCAACAGAAAGGAAACTACTACAACTGACATGGAGGAGAGACGGGAGTGTGTGAAACTATTCATCTACTTCTTCTTCTGTTCTTCTGCTGTGAGTCTTTTTCACCACTCCTACACTGTCAGAAGGCAGCTGCTGTATATCGACATCTGGTGCTTATTTGTACACTTGTGATTTGTACCTTTAATCTAAGAGGACAGAAACTGACCTTGTACAAAACATTGGCCCTTTAAAAGCTCCACATCGTTACCTTGAGCTCCAACATTTAGTCTGAGCGGGCACGTTGGTGTGGATCATCCCTCAGGGGACAGAAGCTGCCTCCTGCTGCAGCCTTATTTCTGACAGTGTGGATACAAATCGTTGGAGGCGAAACCTCTCACGCCTCAAATTTAGGAGCTGCCCAAAGACACGACTATTTCAGGAAGCCATTTGCAGGAGGTGACATTCATATCGCTTCATTTGGGCGATCGGGACAAGATGGATACGTCCTGATAATACAGCAAAAAAAAAAAAAAAGCAATTACTGTTTAACGGCTGCAGACTGACCCGCCTACAGCCGGTAATTGGCTCGAAATCATCAAAGAGATCCAGGAGACGGAAAGACGACTTTTCTATTAAGACTGAAAGACGACTTTTACAAGACGGGAAAAAATGGATCGATGATTTGTTGAAATAAAGAACGTGGCTGGCGGCTCTTCACTCCTGGTCCTCATCACTCAAAGTGTCTGTAATCTGGACTGATTATGATCTCTGGACCTCCTGAGCACAGACAATAACACCACATGTTCCCACCTGTACTGTGTACAAAAAGGTAGAAGTAAAACTTTTGCTTTCCTCCTTTTAACTCATTTAACAATTCCTCAAATGTATTAACAACCAATACACAAACTATCATCCGTTTATTATTCACCCAATCAAACAAATAGTTAATTTACAATCCAAATAACCAGCCAGTGTTACAAAATAACACCTAACACAACTTTACTCTTCCATATACCTGCTTAAAATATGATTTCTGTATAAATCCAGCTTGTTTTTACTATTGTTTCATTTTTATGAGCTTAAAAAAGATCCAATAAAATCTCTTGAGTTCACACAAAGAATTAAATAAATGATGTGAAACTATGAATTAGTAAAAAAAACATTGATTGTCAGAGCAGCTAAATGAAGCTGAAAACTCTTTGTTGTGCGTCCAGAAGACCTGAGCAGAAGAAAAACAGTGGCGATGTTTGATGAGGCTGCTGTGTGATTGTATCTACACGGCTGACTGAACTTATTGTCAGTCGCTGTGGACAAAAGTGTCAGCGACATAAATGTTGTGTAATGGACGGAAGGAGGGAACAAAGGAACAGAGAGCGAAGGACAAAGAGGGACAGAGGAGAGAAAAGAAAAGACGACGGGAGAAGAAAAAGACAGAAAAGACAATTAAGACCAGACAAGAAAGGAACAAAGCAAAAAAAAGAAAAGGCAACGGAAAAGATCTGAAAAGAAAAAATGATTGGTTAAGAAAACAAGAAGAGAAAGAGACAAAAGGAGAAGAAAACGACTGATGAAAATACAAAATAAAAAGGGAAAAAAAGGACGACAAACAGGAAAAGGTAAAGACGAGTTCATATCTGACGACCTCTCCGAGATGCGAGTCTCCCAGCGGTCCTTTGGTCTCCGGGTTGGCGATGATGATACGAACTCCGGGTAAGATCTGTGAAACAGGGAGACAGGAAAAAGTAAAGAATAATCAGTTGCCATGGTTACATCTTCACTCTTTGCTTCCTGCATGAACACGACTCTAAAAAACCCATTTAACACAAGGTTACACTTTAAATTCAAGTGTCGTCTCGGATGAGACAGGAAACGCAGAGAGCAGTTTAATGGACGTGGTGACAAAAAAACAGAGACGGTAAATGTTCCGTTCAACAGCGCCGCAAAGAGAGACGGACGGACCGGTAAACAGCTCTTTCTTCTTCTTCTTCTTCTTCTCTCCGCCCCCACACGCAGTGAGTCAAAACAAACAGCGAGCTGATCATCGATGACCGGCCCTGAAACATGACGTCTTCTCTTTGTGTGTCAGTGTGGAGGACGAGGAGACACGAACGTCTCATCAGGCTCCAGGAAAAACATCCGTCGCTCTCATGTTGCTTCATGCAGCTGCAGATCAGGACGGTTTCACCACCAAACTCCAGCCACAAAACTGTCGATTTAATGTGTTTAACCATCTACATGTGATATTATTAGATTACTATATTAATTACTGATGCATTGGCTTCTTTGATTTGTGTTTTTCTTCCCCTTCAGTGTTTTATAAATCTTCTTGTGCATGTAAAATATCTTCAAAGTCTGCACCAACGCTCCTCTCTCCCACAGAACACACTGCTCCCGAACGCCTCGTCACTCATCCCACCGTGACTTTGTGACATCACGCTACGTCACCATGTGACACACACACAGTTAGTAAAGCTAACTGGGAACTGCAAACGCGACAGAGCCGACCAGAGGCACGTTGCGTGGTGCGGGCTCAGGCGTGGGTGAGCTGACCAATCAGAGTGTTTGGGAGGGGCGGGCCTTAAAGAGAGTGTTGCAGACAGAGAGGGAATACAGAGCTGCAGCACTGGACAGAACAAGAAAACTGACGTGTTTTCTGAGCACTAAACCATTTAAAAGTATTCTAGTATTTTCTCCCAGTACATGCAGATAATTCCCATGATCCCTCGCTGCTTCACATCACTGAACTTTTGTTTTCATTTTGATTGGAGCGGCAGAAATCACAGACTGGACCTTTAAAAGCACAACCTCAACAGAATGTAAGAGTCCTGGTTCAGGTTCATGTGACTGATGTTCTGTTCTCTCTCTCTGACGAAGTTGTTGAATCATTTAACTTCCTTCTCTCTTCTCTCAGGTCGACTGTTTTATATTAAGACATCGTGCGGCGCCGTCAGCTCCCCCGCTGACCTCGCTGATGGAGTTCGGTTAGTTGCTAAGAGATCCGTAATGAAACTGAAATAAGTGCCGCTCAGCCAGCAGATGAGCACAATGTGATTCGCTCCTGGATTAAAGTGCTTCAGGAGGACTCGGTATTTAGCAAAGCAAGATTTTCTCCTTTGGTGCGAAAAAAAGATTTAAAAAGCTTTTCTTCATCTTCATCAGACAGATGAAGCTGGAGGCGGACGGACGACACGGGACAAATAACCGGGAATTCATTTTGTCAAACCACCTGCGACGCTCCCTCAGTGCCTCTTCTGTTCCTTTGATAGCAAACACTGTTTGTTTGGATAATGAAATTTCAGCTCATAATTACGAATCTAATCCGTTTAATGTGAACAACCGAATAGTTTGAGCTTCAAATCTTCATTCATAACGTTGACATTCAAATTTTAAATCAATTTTTTCGCCTTTACTGTGTTCTGAACTTATCCGCAACATTATCAGGACAGCTGACATCATTGTTTTCATTATGAATCCTTACATTAAATAAGCGCACCTGTTTCCATGGCGGCAGTCCTGCCAGCAATGGATGACGACGGGAACCAACAGAAACAAAATGTTCAGGTCCGGATCACGTGGCGCTCGCTCAAACAGTTGTTGTTTTGAAAAGCGCTCTTAAAATAAACCGACTTGACTATAAGCAGTGAACGTGGGCGAGTCGTATACTGCAGCTGATCACATTTTCTTCCTTCACCATCTGCCAGGACGTGACGAGCGGCTGCAGTGGATCTTCATCCAGCCTGTTCTCTCCAGATCGGGAGTCAGGTTGTTATTTTTCGGGGGAAACAGGTCGATGGTCTGGTGACATCTGGAGCTTTGTCGCTCTGACATTACTGCACACTTGAAGAGCGGCTGATGTGTTTTTGGCTGCAGTGATTCACGGTGTACCTCAGGGTGTGACGCGACCTCGCTGTGGGGTGTTTTCAGGATCTAAAGAATGTGTCTTTTCACCAACAAAAGAGTCAGACGGACAGACAGACAGACAGACAGGGAGGGAGGGAGGGAGGGAGGATGTTTCAGAGCTCGTCATGGACTCAAACCTGCTGTCTGCTTTGACTCACTGCATGTGGGAGGACGGTGCAGAAATAGTCGGATCTTCTGTCGTTCAGTTTGCTGCCTCTGAGCAGCTTCTTCATTGTGTGTGCGCGTCTGTTTTGTGAAGTTTCATTTCAAAGTGACCGTTTGTTATTTTGATCTCCGTCCTCCATATATGAAGACGTGACTCATATCTTCCAACAAACGGATTAATACGACGTTTACTTACTTTTTAATTAAACCAACGCTGCAAACACATAACCACCTGCTACAGATCGGTCTCAGAGTACGACTGAGTCACACTCACCTTGCCAGACTCCATCAGCGGCAGACTGTGAGGAGAACCTCTCTCCACCAGCCGAACCCTGAAACACACAAACGGTCAGACTTTCTGAACAGCGAGGGGAAGAACAGCGACACAGTGACGGCGGACGGGACGGACTGCAGGTACCTGTCATGTCGCAGCGCTCTCATGTCCACGTACACCGTCGTGGGATCCGGTCCTGAAGTGCCCTGCAGCCAATCACAACACAGACAGAGTGAGCATGTGATCATCAGAGAGTCGGATCAGTTCTTTTAAAGCACTGGAGGGTTTTTCTGTCTCTGGTTCAGATTGTGGAGGGTTTAACGTCTTTTCTTCTAACTAACAAGTGATTTGGAAACAAACTTCTGAAATGCAACAAAAAGGATGAAGCTTGTTTTAAACTGCTTCGGAGCGAATAAACGAGTGTATGCAAAGTGTAGTTCCACTACAAGTTGGTGTTACAGGCTTCGTAATGCAGGAGAGGCTGCAAAATTAAAACAAACCTCGTTATTTGACAGCTGCTATTAAACTTTAAAGAGGAAGAACGAAGAAAGAAGAAGGACGAAGAAAGAAGGAGGAAGAAGAAAAAGTGAATAAGAGGAAAGAAGAAAAATAAGAAGGAGGAAAAGGAAGAAGAAAGGAAAACAAAGAAAAAGTTGGAAAAAGGAACACAAATGAAGGAGAGAGAAGAATAGGGAAGAAGACGAAAGTAGGTGGAAGAAAGAACAAGGAAGAGAAGACGAAAAAGGGGAAGAAGAAGAAAAAGAAGAAGGAGAAGAAGAAGAAGTTGTGAGGAAGTATTTGGTCTATTCATCGGTATCTGTTGCTGCTACCAGCTGTGTTCTGGCTCGTTACAGGAACATCTGTCAGGAAACTATGAATATGTTGATGGAAATTTCACGATGCCAGAAACAACACTTTGATTCAGTGGAATATACTTTTTTTTTAAGGATTTAAATTTTGTTATTTAAAAAAAGACATTTAAAAAATGTTAAATACATAAAATTGATGAAACGTAGTTTGGATCTGGAACTAATTGATCTAATAATAAGTAAACATGATCACTAATCTGAATATAGACAGTAGTTTCAGTGTTTGACAGCTCTTGGTCCTTCAGTCACATCTTGTGAAGTTCTATTTTATATTAGTTATTGATGAGAACTCGGTCTCAGCACGTCATGTTGTGTTTTTACCTGCAGGCAGATGGCCAGGTTGACCCTGCAGCCGAAGGCCGTGCTGACAGATCGTGGATGGAGGCCGAGGTCTTTGAAGAGCTTGGAGAAGGAGTGCGTGAGCGACATCCTGGGCCTCTCCTCCGCCACCACGACGCAGGCCCGAACCCGGGACAGGTCCAGACCCCGAGCCTGGACGACGGGGAGAGAAGATGTGATCACACGGAGGACTGAGGAGCAGCGACAGGTCAACGTTTTATTCTCGCGGCTGATCGCTGATTTATGTCAGTGACGAGTCGAGGAACACCAAGGTGTGTCTGTGTTTGGTGGAACATTCGTACTTTTCACTCTGCGTTCAGCCTTCAGTCTCCATGGTGACTTAAAGAAAGATAATCACTAAAATTAACTCTGCAGCTTCCGTCAGTGACCAATCAGAGGCGGCGGTGACTCCAGCTCTCAGACGAGGCCTCAGGCTGAGCAGACGGAGACGGAGTGTGACTTTATTAATGCTGAGCCCGAGACAGACGAGCGCTGAAGTCAGTCAGAGACGCTCAGAGTCTGAGCATTTATCTGACAGCTCACACTCAGCTACAGGCCGAGTCCAAATGCACTGATGCATTCTGGGATAAATGAGACAAATCTATGTCTGACTGTAAGTGAGGTCAGGACTGGTTTCACAGTTTATTAGAAGTAACCTGACCAAGAAGATCAGCTGTCTATCCAACAAAGGGGCCAAAAAAACAAACCGTGACTGTTCCTGCAGTGAAGATGAAGGTCAATAAACATCCAACACACTTCCTGTGGTTGAAAATGCTTTAAATAAGCGACATGAGCAGTGACGTGTTGTATCAGTGGCTCGCTGACCTTGAGCGCCTCGGTCTGCAGCCCGAGTCCTTTGGTGCACAGCTCCATGACGCTGTAGGAGCAGAAGGTGTCTCGCACCCTCAGCTGGCTGACGGCCAGCAGCCACAGCGCCGGGTTGGACTCCAGCTCCACCGGGGGAATCAGGATGGACTGGTGGCCTGAGTACACACTGCAGGAAACACAACACACACACACACACTCTTCAACAACCTTTTTTATGGTTGCACCTGATAAAATGACTATCTATCCGTGAAATAACCAGTTGGTCTCGTTCAGGACGAGATGTATTTTCTTGTGCAGCCCGGCAGCCAAAAATGAAAGTCGTTTATCAGAACAATCAGGTGTAAATGTGAGTTATTGTTGCTTTAATGTCATCGAGGAGGACGAGATATTCTCATACCGAAGGTGAATTACAGTCTGCTGTATTTATAAGACATCCAGCAGCAGAAATCTGCTCTCGCCAAGTTCACAATTTATGAGCCGAGGATTTCAAACTAAACAGACCTGAGAGAAAAGATTTAAAGTCGTTCGAGTTTCACCGATAAACATCACATAAACCCGACAGTGATTCCATTATTAAAGGACGCCAGGCGACTTTCTGATATAAATGATAATTTGAGAATAACACGTACCAGACGGTTTATAATAATAATAATAATAAAAAAAGATGACTGCAACACGACACAGAGAAGATGTCCTTCTGGTCTCCGGTGGTAATGCTTCCTGTGCTAACGAGTCAAACATCCACCATTTTAAACCCTGAGATCTGCAGCCTGTGAACATGTCGCACGCTCTGCCGACTGAGCTAATGGGTCACATGTTCAAATCCCCGGACCAGCAGGATAAATCTGGGATAGGGAAAGCTTGCTCCACCCTCATTAACACCACTGAGGTGCCCTTGAGCAAGGCCCTTAACTCTGACTGCCCCCAGCTGCTCAGTGGCCAACAGACCAGACTGTGGTTGTACTGGGCAGCTTCCAGGTGTGAATGTGATCAGAGTGTCTGAGCCCACAGAATAAATAAAGGCTAAAAAAAACAGCCATTACAAGCTGCAACTGCACCGGCTCAACAGGAATCACATAAAGAAGCAGGAGAATAACTTCTGTCAGTTCTGTCTTTGTTGCAGGTCAGCTTGTTCCCTGTGTGCGGTCAAAACATAATGGATGTTGGGACACATTTTTAAATTTATACCCAGTCTGATACAGGACAAGCAGCTGGAGGAGAATACACATACACAAAATGATCAAATTCAGCTCAGATGACCAAAAAGTTCATCAAAGCTGGAAGACTTTTTTAAGGACCACTGAATTTAATGTTCTCGGGAAAATCCATGACAAGAACTGGCAAAGACTCTCTGAATTGTAGGCGAGTTGGCGTCAAATGACCCATAATTATAATAATGACACTTTGTCCTGATAAAAATACAGATTATTTCCATTTTAAAGATAAATAACTCCAGCTGATGGAGACGCGGACCTGCAGAGACACCAGAGGACGAAGCCGAGGCCGCAGTAGGGATCCAGACAGATGGCCACTTCTCTGGACGGGTACAGCTCACACTGCAGCTTCACCGACCGGCAGAAGGCCCCAACTGCATTATGGGACATCTGGAGGGAGGGAGGGAAAGACAGAAAGACACAACGAGACACACAAACAGACGAACAGAGAACAGGGTGGAGAGGTGGACAGTTAATCTTAAAAGGTCAAAGTTCTGTTTGTGTTCTTCACTCTTACTCTTTATTAGTCGGCTTTCTTTACACTAACACAACAAAACCTGGATGTGCTCAGAGTTTTGCTCCATACTTGAATAAATACATCTTTCTATATCTGCTGCTGGAGTTTATTTAAGACGCTGATATCTTAAGAGAAGCTCTGGGGTTTGTCTCCAGGCTTTAGTTCTGCTCTCGCAGCTCCTGACTGAACTGAACTCTGTTGACTGCTGCTGCTCTGACGGCTGAATTTCCTTTCGGAATGAGGAAAAAAAGCACTGAATAAATGGAATAAGGAATGAGACCAGACGACGGGACGAGAGGCCGAAAGACGAAGATTAACGCTGAGCTGACCTGAACTCCGGCCAGCATGCCGGTCGTCGACACACTGAAGTCCAGATAGGCCAGACCGTCAGGGTTGGTGGGCTTATAGAGAGCTGGAGGCTTCTTCTTTGGCAGGTCATCTGTAGTACACACACACACACACACACACACACACACACACACACACACACACACACAGATTTTTGTTTTATTGCACTCAAGAGGACAGTCTGTTGAGTTAGATTCCTCTCAGAGACACTGACCTCAGGCTGAACTCACAATGCAACACAGCAGCTTGTAAGCACTTGTTGAGAGAGATTTTTAAAAGTCCTCTTGTGGCAGATGTTTTGTTACACACGAGTACACGAGTCCAGAACTTACTTGTTTTTGTCAAACACTGTTGGATGTACTTCTTTTACGCCTAAAGGTCAGAACCAGACTGTTTAGTCTCTGGTTCACAAAAAAGTAAAACAGTTTTATTCTCTTGCTGAATGTTTGCAGTTAACAAACATTCAGCACCGAGATCACGGAGACATTATAGAGAATCCTTCAATGTACATCCGTCTAAAAACACGTTTATTAGTGTATTAGGGGTGCAACACACAGCAGACAGAAGTGTGTCTTCAGGAGTTCTAATAATATGTGAACAAAGCGGTATAATGTCTGCTGTGGCTCCAGAGGAAGCTGGTTTCGTTTCACCTCACAGCTGGACTTAGTAACTTTGCAATCTGCTAGTAAAATAAGTAAACTTGAAGGGAAATCTGCTTCTTGGGTTCACTTTAAGGTTGAGGGTAAAATTAGAGTAAAAGTTAAGATTCAGGACTAAGGAGACGAGGTTTCAGTGTGTGTGTGTTGGAGAAGCTGCTGTACCCGTGTCGAGGACAGGAGGCCAGTTCCGGATGTCCACCGTGGCCGTGGCCTCCTTAGAGCGCAGCAGCTTACAGATGACGGCCGTGGTCATCACACAGGCCGAGTGGCTGACCTGCAGAGAGGGACGGGGAGTGTCTCCAGGTTAGAGTTACATCAGAATAATAATAACTCAATTTTGTGCTATTTACTGCTGTTTTTTTGTGTCTCAAACAGACACTTGTGCCGATATGTGAGTAAAATGGAAGAAAGAACTAATAAAGTTAAAGGAACAAAGAAAGAGCGGTGAACTCTCTGACCTCCACGATCATCTTGACGGTGGGCAGCGTGGTGGAGATGTTCTGAGGGTGAGGCGGTCGCACCGTGATGGGAACGCAGCCGGCGTACAGGCTGCCGTAGAACGCTGCGATCAGGTCAATACCTGCACGACACACAGAGGGAGAGAGGTGTGAGCGCTCACTTCAGATTCAGATCAACATCTTATTCTGTTGACAGTTACTGTCTCTGACCTGGTGGGTAGACCAGAGCCACGTGGTCTCCTTCCTGCAGACCTCCTCTCTCCATCAGCAGGGCCGCCACTCGCTCCGCCCTTTTATGGAGCTGCAGGCAGGTGAGGGAGCTGGACACCGCCCCCTGGAGGAGGAGGAGGAGGAGGAGAGGGAGGATGGTCTTGTTACAATTCAACATGTTATATATTCAGGTTGAATACAGTTTTTCATCAGCGTGCTGCAGCTTATATAAACAGGGATCAGCAGCGGCACAGTTGAGAGACTGATCTCCTGTAATTTGGTGAGGTGTGTGTGTTGTTACCCGGGAGCTGAGCAGGGTGTAGAGGACGTGGTCTGGTGTGGTCTGAGCTCGCCACTGCAAAACCTCCGACAGGAACAGGAACTGCAGCACACGGTCAGAGCAGAGATTTAGTTTTATTTAACGGCATTTACACACACTTTGTTGTGTTTGAGAAGATCGATAAAAACAAACCCAATTAAACAGAAACAAGGAACTTTTTAAGGAGTGAAACTTGACTCCAGGTGAAAGAAACCTTTATGATGAACAGTAAATGTGCATCAAACGTGTTTACAACGGCGGTAAAATGATGAATTTCTACTGACATCAGCACATCACGTAAAACTGCACACAGGACGTAAAGTCGCAAAAGTTTTATAAAGACAATTAAAAGTCTGCTTCATCCATGAGTGAAGAAATCTTTAGTTTAAAGATGACTTTCAGCATTTCTGCTGAGTTTCTGCTGTCAGTATATTTTAATCAATATTACAGAAGAAAAGTGAGGTGATAAAAAACGAGCTGTCAAACAACTTCATGAACTTTATGACAAGTTCACTGATGAAACTGAAAGCTTTTCTACATGACGCAATTCAAAAAGTGATCGGCCTGTTTAGGAAGTTGTTTCTGATTAAACTCAGTTGAACAGCTGATGTATCTCAGTCTGTTAGCTGCACAGTTTCTCTACAATGTCGACTTTTCAATCAGCGACTAATAAAAACTCTGAACTTGACTTTAGCTTTTTAAACGTCTGTAGATTGGAATTTTAAAACATGCTTATACTCCACATTCATCAATAAATAAAAGGGAAAAAAAGTACTATTTAAATGCTGATTGTATGTTCTTGTCCTCCGTGTGTGTGTGTGTGTGTGTGTGTGTGTGTGTGTGTGTGTGTGTGTGTGTGTCTCACCTGGTCGTTGTCGTCAGTCTGTCCCAGGTCTCTGCCGCTGGCCTGAGCGATCCTCTTCCCTGACACCAGATTCCCCACCATCACAGAGGCAGGTCCGATCTCTGCAGCACACACACACACACACACACACACACACACGATCAGCACATCAACAGCTATAACACACCACGTACCGGTACCAGTCACAGACCCACTGACAGGTGGATTTGGACTTGTGTTTGTTCCCACCTGGTTGTTTCTGCCGGGGTTTGGGCAGGTTGGTGACGCAGGTGTGGGGGCACATGAGCACGTTGCAGGGGTGAAGCCCCCCCTCCAGGTACAGCTGCTTGATCTCTGACAGGTGAATGCCGCCCAGGGGAGTCTTGGGCAGAGTGTTGGCCGGGACCAGAGCCAGGCAGAACACACCCACACCGTGGATACTGTCGATGGCCTGAGAGGGAGCACAGAGGGATCATAAAGTGATCAGGAGTTATTGTGAAATATTCTGATGTTTACTTGATAGAAAACAGTTCAAAGACAATACATTTCATGTTTTACTTGTTTTATGCCCGTCAAAACTCTCTTGTAGTGTGTTTAAAGTTTACATACAGTCATTAAATGTATTTTCTATTTCTTTCTTGATTATGCTTCATTCAGCATTCAAACATAAGTCAAAGAGCCTACAGCAACGTTGGCACTTAAATGCTTGTAAATAAATTATACGCAGCTCCAATCGCACTTTAATCATGTGATTTATGATCAATAATCGATCTTACACTCTGCCAGTGTTGCTGAATTAATTTCACGTTTCAGTCCTGGGTGATTTAAAGTAAAGAATGCTAGTTTGAGCAGACAGCTGTCTCAAACGTCCGCGGCTCTCCTTGTTCGTGTTGAGGCTTCAAGTGAAACAAAATGTAACAGCAGATGACGGACTGTTACCATGGAAACCCTTTGATTAGGAGAGAGTTTGTTCTGACAGTCGGTTTAGATTCTGCTGCACACAAAGCTATCAGAGACACAAGCAGTGAATGTGGGTGAGGTTTGGCGTCCGACACCCAGAGACGTGAACCGACCTGCAGCACGCGGCTCATCCACTGGAAGCTGTCCTCCTCGGTGGAGTCGGGTCGCTGCTCGGCCACCACCACGATCCTCTCGTCCCTCAGCACCGTCACAGAGAACACGGCTATCCTGCAGGGACGGAGCAGGAGAGCATCCGTCAGAGAGCTGCCCTCAGCTTCACCTCATCTTCAAAGTACCATAAAACCGGCTCATGTGCCGGACTGACAAATCAGAGACAGATACTGATCAGTCAGCTTCATCTGGAGCTCTGAGGCTCCTTCATATGTGGAGTGAGAACGCTTATTTAACGGCATCAGACCTGCAGTGAATCAGCTCGACACCCTGACATGATTTTTATTGTCTCAGAGATGAATTTAACAGTTTGTTATCGTCTCGTCCTCGCTGACGATCACGGCTGGGACGATAAGACTATAAAGTTTATTGTGAAACTGTAAAATATTCTTCCTCTGTGTGACAGCTGAAAAATATTCATACTGCAATTCTGAATCCCTGTTTTATTTTTTCTTTATTTGGAGATGCACTCTGTAGCTTTGGGGAAGAAGTTTTAATCAGGGTGACGGAAAGGGAGATGTAAAAAAGTGTGATTCATTTCCAAATTGTCAAGTTTAAGGCGTCTCTGTAACTCACAACAGGATCGAGGTGCAAAAACTGCAGCTGCTAATTTTCAGGAGTCAGAGGACACGAGTGAGGAGGCAGCTCATGCAAAACACAAAGAAGATCAGCCGACTATCTCATACAAGCTGCAGTGTTGAGTGTGAAAACCACAGTGCAGCATGACGCACTGAAGTAGAAGAAAATGGAAATACCAAAGTAAAGTACAAGTACACCAAACGTGTACTTAAGTGCAGTACTTCACTGTGAGCTCGGACCTTAAATAACTCTTGAAAGCTGTCAGCTAAAAGATGAATTTCCTCCTCGGTGGCCGTGGACACAATTAAGCCTCGCTCTGTTACTGTTTCTGGATTCATCCACTATCGCTCTACTTTATTAGATTCATTATGTGCAGGGAGAGCGCTCATTTATCAGGGTGACAGCGAACGCTCCAGTGTCGGACATCTGGCTGGTTTTCAACTGCTGTCGATAGAAACGATGTGAAGAACTTGACAGTCTCTCCTCTGCTCTGCTCGCAGTCCCGCCCTGATCGATAGGTATCTTTATACTTCTCATACTGATACTCCTTATCGGCTTTTTAATATTATGAAATAATTACTTTTAATAAAACGTAATATTTTAAAAATGACTAAGCTCAGAACAGAAACAAATGATTACACGCTCTTTAAATATCTCAGTGGAAACGAACCATAAACGTGAACAAACTAAATAATGTTCCTGACGCTCTCACCTGCCCCTGTAGACGAATTTCATTGGCTCCACCGCCAGCGCCGTAGCGACGATGTCGTCGGCGTTGTGCCTCCGCCCGCTCACCATGATGAGTCCGTCCATCTTGCCGGTGATGAAGACGAGGCCGCCGGGGCCGATGAAGCCGAGCAGGCCGGTCCGCACGAAGGCGTATTCACTGACCAGCCCACCGCTGGCGCTCACCGGGTAAACCTGCAAACACACACAGACAGTACAGTTATTGAGTAAATGTACTCAGTTACATTTCACCACATGATATATTTCATCATTTTGGTGTTAACGCACACACCTCAAAGGTGTTCTTGGTCATGCCGGTGAGGCCGTAGTAGGAGGTGCCGGTGGCGATGGAGCAGACGCAGAGCTCGCCGATCTCATCGGTCTGACAGAGCTGAGGGACGCCTTCTGGTTTCACCACACACGCCAGGCCTGACGGGGCGAGAGACACAGACACAAAGAGGGAGAGAGAGGGAGAGAGAGAGAGTTAACACCTTCATCATCACAAGGTCACACCAGAACCAGCACTGAGTCAACGCTGCATTCAGGGTCAAAGTTAGAAGTCAGAATGTCCCTGAAATGACCAACTCGAAGTCATATTGGAAACTCTCGCGTCTTCGTTGTTTTTTTCAGGCGTTTAAAAGTGAAACTGCGCCGGCTCTCTCAGTCATGAGGAGAGAGAGCGCTCCTAAAATTGGACATTGAAGAAAAGGAGAGGCCGCACATCGACACACCCTCCAAACTAATTTTACGATTTAATGGACTTAATGGATTTTTTGCCATTCAGTGCGTGACGACAATGAAGGCCGACAGTTTAACTCCTCAGAGGAACAGAGCGACGGCTGGTCACGAACCTGAAAGTCTACGTACAGGAACACACACATAAGAACCAGAACCATCACTGTGCATACATGTTTATCAATAGTCATAACTACCGTAATCTGTTTTATGAACCTTAATTTGTTGATGTTACATTGAATGTCATCAATTAAATGAAATAAGAAGTGTGTCGCAATAAAAAGACATCATTTAGTTTCAAGTCAGGAACTATCTGATCAGATATTTGAAGCACGTTTCCTGTTCTCGCCATTTTTTTCATTTCTGATGCTTGACAACACATTTTAGCTGTCAGCCAAACAGTAATGAGTTTAAAACTTTGCACACAATGTGTCGATTTAGAGGGAAGTCAACTATACAACTAGCCACATGCTGCAGTGAGTTTCTCACCTCCTGGTGCGACAGTCCCGACGTCCTGCACGGTGAGCACTGACAGACGCTCCTCTGTGTCGACCCTGACGACGCCGTAGGTCAGACCCTGCATGGACAGGACGCCTCGACCTGGAGGCTGACTGCTGTCCTCCACGGGCCTGAACACAACACAGAAGTGGAACACTGTTCACCTTCGTATAAAGCCTTTTGTGGCTCCAGAGGAAGCTGCGTGTCGTCTGATGAACTGCCCCCAGTGATGTCACACAGTGTATTGTGGGTAATGTAGGCTCCAGGTTTTAAAAGCAGTCAGTTCACTCCTGACTGTTGGGCTCATTGTTGACGGCTTAAAAACAAAATGATCAGAATTGATACAGCAGAGAAATGTCACCTTTATATCCCACACATTCTTCTTCCTTTTCAATGTCTGGTGCCTACATTACCCACAATGCAACCAAGCCACTGAGTGACATCACTGGAGGCAGTTTATCGGATCAGTTTATTGATCTGTGATTGGTTCACCAGTTATTGTGTGTGCAGACAGGCTCATTCTGTGATGACTCTGTGTGCTGCAGAGAGAAATTATCTGGATTCTCTGTGTGAATTTGTATATTTGTGATTACGTGTTCACAGCGTTTGCATACGTGAGTGAGTCTGAGACTGTTTGCATATTTGTGCCTTTGTGTAGGTGAAGCCAGGTTGTGTGTGTGTGTGTGTGTGTGTGTGTGTGTGTGTGTGTACCTCCTGATGGCCACAGTCAGGGCCTCGGGGGAGCTGGCGCAGGGACAGATGACGTCGGCTCGCAGGCCTTTAGTCTGAAAGACGTTGAGGAAGGCGTCGCAGGAGGAGATGGACCCTGACGGACACAAACAGCCACAAACTGTCAGAACGGGCTCAGCTAAAATCAGACGTCAGCTGAAGATCGAACATTATGTCTCTCTGGAGGACGTCAGAGAACACTGACGGTTGATAACCTTTTGCTTGTTTTCTTTGCTCTGTAGAAATCAAAGTGTTCAGATTCTTAACTTCAGCAAAAACGAAACACATCAGTGTCAAAAACACTTAATCACAAGTAAAACTCCTGCATAACAATACTTTGTAAAAAATACAGCAAAATATTATCAAAAATAAAAATACTACCGCAGAAAAACATCCCCAGTTATCTAGTTTAGTCCGCTGGTTCAAACTTTCAGGGTTAAAGACTCTATATGTGAGATTTTGCACATTAATAAAGTAAACCACTTTCGCTACATAAAGATGGGTTAATGGCATCCTGAACAGAGACTAAAGGCTCACTTCCTATGTGTGTGTTGTGATCCGAGCTTCTCTGGTCTTTGTTTTAGAAACTAGGTGCACCCACGTGAATGTTACTGGATGAGGATTACGTGCTACAAGCCGCTAACAGACTCAAACTTGATGGGTTGCTGCTACAAGTCTCCAGCTTCTTCAGTTGTTGAGCAGAATGCTGCAATTCTCAGCATGGTAGAAGCCTGGACAGTGACTGAATTCTCATTTTTGGGTGAACTTCACCTTTAATGGGCAAAAACATTCAAAGCTCTCATTATGGAACAGAAAGTTCCATCTTTCCCTGGTTTCTCTTGGCTGTATTTCAGCCTCGTTTCCACTCCAGCTGAGCTTGAAAACCATTTATTGTACCAAATGTGCATAGTCGGACACATCCTGCTCTATTCCTGTAAAGTGACCCAGTTTCCCGACTTCCCAAGAGAGTTTATCCATTTCTCTGACATTCTCTATCTCAGATACACCTCTCTAAACTCCCCGTTAGTGAAAGAGCTCTGCTGCGAGGCCGAGTGTGACCTTACAGGGGTTTGATCCGTCGGCCACCAGCAGCATGCGCAGTGAGCTCAGGTTGATGTCCTTCTGGTCTTTGTGGGCCACCAGAGCCCAGTGCATGTCTCTGGACTTCACACACGCCACCTTGGCTGGAGGGGAGACGCACACACAGAGAAAATTAGCATTTAATCTATTTGACAGGCAGGTGAATGGAGAGAGTGGACTGAGCTGAGTGGCAGGTGGAGTGTGAGTCTGACCTTTGTACTGGCAGACTTTCTGGATCCATGACAGAGGGTTGACCTTCATCAGAGAGTAGGGGACGCTGATCACGTGCATCATGTTCATCACACTCTGCACGGCGCACACACACACACACACACACACGCGCAGTGACATTGTAAAATTTAATGGTGGAAGGGTTTTTATTAATTCCTTTACTTTGAAAAGTCAGGCAACTCCAGAGTTCCAGACCAACTTCCACACCGGCTGCACGAGTGTGCCGACATTTTTCATTCAGGTGCAGCAGCCTGCGTGTTAGCTTCATTTCTTCACCCAGGTTGTAAATGTTTATTAGAAGGAATAAAGGTTCATTTGAATCTCAGCACCTTCAACAATTAAGTACTGATGTTTAAAGTGCTTGACAGGCTTAAATATATCAAACTCAAGTTAACTCTTATTGGGGAAACATAAAGAAACATGCTTAATGACTAACACAGTATTTGTCATGTGGCTACATGTGACAGAATCTACATGTTTTAGATTTATGCTGATCTTGTGATTTTCCTGCCTTCATTGATTTCACCCCTGATGTCAGAGTTGACTGTGAAAGGCAAACGGAGAATGAATGTCTTGACCTCTGAACTCTAGTAGGCGGGTCTTACCGTCAGGATGCCGTGCCACAAGCCCACATCCTTCTTAAAGTCCAGGACGTTCACTATGGTCTCGGCTGCAGACAGAGAAGGAGAAAGAACGGATTAAATGATGACCTGGAGACTGAACCAGGTGTGTGTGAGTGTGTATCCATGTGTGTGTGTGTGTACCCTCGGTGTAGCTGCAGGACTGGGTGAGAGCCTGGCAGTGTGTGAGCAGAGCGATCCTGGTCACCGTGACGCCCAGAACGCTGCCGTCCTTACAGGTTTTATACTGAGAGAGAAACAACAGACGGATCAGATTTCTGATGTGATCATGTCAAGCAGCAGCCCAGCGGTTGGTGAGGCGACCAGAGGAATGTCAGTTTAAATCAACAGACAGTTTGAGGTCAAAGCTTCATCATGATCGTGTGCTGGTTCCCCTGCTGCCTCACCTCGATGTAAGCAGTGTCGTTGTTTGCATCTTTGATGTGAGGGAACCAGTCTCTGGGAGGTTTGGAAAGGTGCTTCGACTCCGTCACAAACCACAGCAGCTTGGGCCAACCTGCAGCGACCGTGAGCCACAGAGACACAGAGAGAAGTTTATATATATGTGACTAATCAAAACTGAAAAAAGAGCAGCTGACAATTTCAACAAAGTAATGAAAGTAAAAGGAAGGTTGGTCTTGAATGACAACCTCCTGCTCTAATGGAACAAACAGACACGATGGTTCTTACAAAAAGAAAGAAGAAACTTATTGTAAAATGTTCACCGAATTAACAAGAAGGCACAAATAATAAAAAATCTGTCAAAGACATCGATAAAGTTAGATCTTCTTCTTCTATCACTCAGGACAAATGTAAACAGACTCTTATATTCACACATGCACAACACACCTTCAGTTAATCTCAGACATCATTCTGGGAGAAACAAACTCTAATTTACTTCCCAAATCATAAATAACAAAGCACATGATTATTTTTACACCCGTTGACATTTCGAAACACAGCAACAGATAAATGTGTTGAAGCTCGTTGTTCATGTTTTGGAGTTTAAACACTCGTTTTCTTTCTCCACTCGTCTTCTCACCGTGCGCTGTGACGCAGGCTCCCCTCCCCCCACACACAAACATCAGGCCTTTACAATCCGCTGATGATTGATGATTCTCACTCTCACCTTTGAACTGAGGGATCTCTCCTGTTGCACTCTTGGGCAGACCCTTGTGGCAGGCATCGCTGGTCAGCGCCACGGTAACGCCACAGCTGCCCAATAGGAATCCAATCTGCTGGCTGCCGGCATCCTATTGGACGATACGAGGTGGGGGAGAGCAGACCTCTGTGTTCACTTGGTCACAAGAAAATATGATAATACTCTTCTTCACGTTCTCACTTTCAATAAATTAATTTAAACATTGGACTGAGTGACTCCGTATTCCACTGAGTGCTGCGGTGTTTCATCCACTTCTACAAAGACATCACATGTGCACACACGCAGCACAACACAGGTGCTGGTCGCTGCTGCACTGGTTCTGCAGCCAAAACACACGTTTTATGGAAAATCCTGCAGCACAAATGCAGAATGGGGGAAGGGGTCCATGAGAGGCAGCCAATGAGCGTGTTACCATGCTGACCCGATGCAGAGAGAAGCAGCCATGTCTCAGAGAGAGGCTACAGAACATAAAGTCCTTTAATTAAAGCACTTTGTTTTTCTGTCACAGGCTCCTGCAGAAAGCTTTCTGTCAAAGTGGGAATGTTCCCGCTGACATGTTGGGTCCCAGGAGGTGTTGGCACCGAGATCAACAGCTGAAACCTAACTGATGACAGTATGTCTCTGACTGATGGCAGGGCAGCAGGAGGGCTTGTTTCTTTCCTGTCAGACTTGTTAAGTTTCTGACATGTTTTTCTACAGACAGGATCATTTCCACAGATGTACTTGTTGATGTCAAACAGCTGAGACCGAAGATGAAGCATCGTCTCCACAGTGTGCAGAGACACCGAGACGGCCATATAAAAAGAACTGAAACAACAGAAACATGCATAAACGATGTTCCAAGTTCATTTTCTGAGTCATTTCTGATTATTAAAGTATTTCTTACGTTTCCAAATTCAAAACTAAAGCTCATGCACATTCAACCATTTCCACAATGACTGAGATTCATAAAACAGAATCAGGTGCATGCACAGTTTGGAGTTTGGAGGTGAAGGACAGACGTGGGCCGAGCTGAGAGGATTAACATTACAAAATCAAACCACCTGACGTCCCATCGAGAAACTAATCCTGTGGAATACCGTCAAACTGAAAACTGAAGGAAAGGGATCGGAGAGCAGCGGCGATGGCTGCAGATAAGCTGCAGACAGCCGGGTGACGAGGTGTGACTTTTACGATGTGAAAAAACGTTGAGGCGGATTTCAGGAAGTACCTTGCGACTCAGGGGGACCTCTATAGGAACGGGGACCACCTCAGCCAGCAGACAGCCATAGAAGGCCACCATGAAGGCCACAGGGTCGTTGTTAGGAAACACCAACGCCACCTGAGAGAGGAGAGGGAAGACGATCAGTGGTGTGTTTAAAATGTCAGAAAATTGGTTAAAAAAAAGGCTAGAAGACAATTAGCTTAGCCTAGCTTCAAGACTGGGAACTGGAGGACTCACTCTTTCATGAACAGATTAATCAAGTGAGATGTAAAGTGACTGCAGGTGGCCAGGTGAGTTGTTTCGACCAGTTTCCAGTCTTAATGAGAGTGGCGTCATTTGTTGGAGTTTGTAGCAAACAAAGATGTTTTACATTTGGTTTTACTGCAGCTTCTGTGATTTGGATATTTCACTTTGCAATATCATATTCAGATTCTTTCACAGCCAAATAAAAACAGCTTGCCTTCAACAACTTAAAAACCCACGCAACATATAATTAAACACATAATAATAATGAGGTTTTATAAACGAAGGTCTAACGATGCTGCTGCAGTGAGACGAGCACAAAGACCAAAAACCAGATCCTGTGTGAGGCGGTGGAGGAGTGTGACTCACCCGATCACCCGGTCGCACCATGGGCTCCTGCTTGCTGCCCAGTTTGTGGAGGATGTTGTAGGCGAGCTTGATGCTGCGAGACCACAGCTTTCCTGCAGGGAGCAGGACACAGGATACATAAGTGTGTGTGTGTGTGTGAGAGAGTTCACAGGATATGAGTGTGTGTTCTTGGACTTCTATTTTGAGGCCAGTCGATAAAAGAAAAAAAAACTCCCTCAAGTGACGACATCATAGAGTTTTCAGCAGGTCTCTAGAGAATCAGTTTAGTTTTGTGGATGATTACTCTTCCGCTTTAAGTGATGTCTAATGCATGATGTTAAAAAAAGAGAGAAACTCCCTGCTGACAGTGCTGCACACCTGTCTGCCATCAACACCTACTCTGCCATCAGGTTATCGGTAAAAACACAGAAAAGCAGACCGTGATGTCTGAGACTTCCAGCCAACTTTTAAAACTTCTTCATCTTGTCCTGTGGTTGTGTCTCGCTTGAACACTGCTGCACCGCACCCTGCAACTACCAGAGGTGCTGCTCCATCGATCCGTAAAGCTTTCAGTAAATGTGCAGAAATACAAAGTACAAACAGAAAGCTCCGTCCATATCTGTGCATTGTGAGCATACGTGAGCCTTTCAGATTAAAAAGGAGCATTTTATCCCTAAACATTTGGAAACAGAACAACCTAATAACACAGAGAAAAAATATAAATTGCGTTGTTTCAACACAGTTAAACAGGATCTGTCCCAGAAGGTTCATCTTGTATCCTAACAGTAGAATAAAATCATGTAATTATCTCATTTCACTGCTGCACAGTTAAATACTGTAAATGACTGAAGGAGCTGGAGGAGCGCCTGGTTACCGTATGTGAGGACGTAGAGGGGCTTCCCTGCTGTGTCCAGGCTGGTGAGGCAGGGCGCTTTGGGGGAGATGGTTCCCCAGCGTTGGAGCGCAGCCTCCAGTGACGGGGGCCAGTTGGTGACCACCCCCAGCGCCTCGCCCCGCACTGGCATCATCTCCGCCCCCTCGGGCCGGGGCTGGTTCGGGTCCGGCTGCTGGACTGGAGATGAGAGGACGGATAATGTCATGAGTGCACAGCTCACAAACCTTTACTACTCACAGTTCGTTTGCTGTTAGTGAAAACACCACATGGAAAGATTTAGCCGAGGCCAGTGGCTGTGAGACAGCTGTAAAGAAGCTGTAATCACACTCAGACACACCGATAATTAATAAGGTGAACACAGACGCGGTGTGCGGATGTGTGAAATGTGTGACTCGACAAGTGATTTAGTTTTAGACGGCTGAGAGGAGGCAGCAGAGAGGAAGGATTCAACATGAAGCCTCTGTCATAAAATGTGGATCCAGAGTGAATTAACCACCACATGAACCCAGTTATTTACAACAAATGTTCAGGAAACCCACAAAAAATAACTCAATAACTAAAAAACAAGGTATGTAAAGAGAAAGATTTCTGTCTGAGCTGACGAGACAAACATAGAAACAGCAGTCAGACGCTGAAAGCAAACAGCAGAGCAGCCGCAGAGATCTGTGGGCTCCAGATTCCTGAAATATACGTCCATACATAGTTGGTGAAGAACTTTGTGTTCTATATGAGACAGGCTGATCATCATCTGGTTCCTGTTATCTACTCCATATGTCTCTTCAGATGGAAATCATTCTTTACACTGACACGAGGGCGTGTGACAGATCTCTTTGCAGTCAGAACTTATGAGAGGCTCGATGTTTCCACAGCCGAGGAGCCCTTTTTATATCAAAACAACCCAAAAGCTTTAAGTGAACTTGTGGATTTCTCTGGATTTGAACTTTGTTGGAAACTGAAAGTACACAACTGAACAAAATATATAAAAAAAGGACGAGTCGTTTAAGACATTTAATGCTGAATTTAATAAAAATGTAGCAGAGCGAGCCGGTTCAGACCGGCTGCAGTGCTTCCGCCCGTTCCTCACTCTCTGCTTCATCTATCCAATACATCCTCTCTGTTTTGCACTCTATCTAAGCTGTCCAGCTCCACCTCTGCTCTGCTTCGCTGCTCTGAAAGTAACACTGCGACCTTCACTGATGCTGATGCTTAGCTTTATTAAGCCTCACCAACCACCTCAGCATCCAGCCGCGGGCTCTGACTTCAGTCCCGGGAGGACTGCTATCATCACTCCTCAATCGCTCTCTCCATGCACAAATGAGCACTGCAGGGAGTGATGAGGCGGTGAGCCGAGAGGGCGAACATGCAGTGACTGTACTACAGCGCTGTAATAACATGTAAATAAACGTTTCTATGTCAGCTGACTGACTGAACTCTATTTAACTGCACGTGTCTGAACTACATCTGTAACCGATCACTCTCTCTCTTTGCGTTAAGCTGCCGTACAGCAATGTTTGTTGTGGAGGAAGGACTCTGATGCTTTACTAAAGTAAAAGTACTAATACCGCAGTCCTGAATTACTAACTTACAGATCCAGTCAGTTAGTTACTTAAGTAGCAGCACTAGAGCTGCAACAAACGAATATGAAATAAATAACCAGCTATTTTAATAATTGATTCATCGTTTTGCATATTTTCTTGAAAAAAAAAGTCTAATTTCTCTTATTCCAGCTCCTTGAATGTGAATGTTTTCTGGTTTCTTTCCTCCTCTATGACAGTAAACTGAGTATCTTCAGGTTGTGGACAAAACAAGATATTTGAGGACGTCATTTTAGGGCTTCGCTTTTACTATGTTGCTCAGTCTGACACCAAGCACAATCTGTTCCAGAAAAGTGGAGGTTGAATAACGGCTCTGGAAAACAGAGGCATTGTTTTCCCCGGTCAGTTTCTCCATGTAACAGTGGAACAACTGGAATAACTGTGGAAACTGTGGAGAAGATCCTCACTGATGAAGGAGGCAGAGAAGACGAAGAGGGAGAGTGATAGAAACCGAGGTGAAACACGAGTGAACGCACAGACATTCCCTCGATGGAGAGCGCAAAAATCGTATTTTTGAATTAGTCACTTGTCTGTTAAACTAAAGCTGTCAGTTAACCATATAGGAAAGATAAATTATATATCCTTTTTTAATGAAATAGAGGTGATTCTACTTGAGTATATGTACTTAGTTACATTCCACCACTGCCACAAACTTCCCTCATTTACTTCTGAGCTTTTGCACTCATGCAGTGAAACACCTGCAAAGAGTTGCGTCCCCTCTCACAAAAGCTTGTTTTACATCTTGATGGAATGAGGTGAACTGAAGCTGAACACCTGAGCACACAATTAATCATTTTATGAAAGGAAATCCTCCATGACTCCCGAGTATGAAGACAGATTGGATGACACAGTGTAACTTAAATCATGCGTGGTGCAGAATCAAAGGCGGTTTCTAACCCTCCAGAAGTTCGTCAAAGTCATCGACAAAGAACTCTCGTAGTGGAGGTCTGCGAGGCTGCTTCAGCGTGTTCACGAGCTGCTGGATTTTAGCTGACACGCGACTGCTGACTGGAACACCTGTGAAAACCCCAGACACACAAACACACACACGCACACACACACACCGAGTGAGGAGGATGACTTGGGCTAATTCTGCACAGTGGAAAAGAAAAGCTGTGGTTTGTTTGCAGGACAGTCCTCATCATCTGAGCAATAAAAAAAACGCAGGTGTTACGCTAAGACAGAAGTTCAAATGTCTCGAAGGCTTCACGGAGAGGAACTGAAAATAGTCCTTCCAGCTGGAATGGACCAGACTGTGTTTGTTCTGAACAGCTCTCAGTTTTCTAACTGTGACTGCGTGATTGTGAAGCATGCTGAAAAAGAACAGCATCGCTTCAAAAACAATGTGTGTTTAATAAAAAAAAAAAGTCCAATCTGTTCATCCAAGGGAGTGACATGAACGGAGATGGTGTAATTGGTCAGTTCTCTACGGCGGTGGTCCAATTTGAGGAGGTTCTATTTTTGTCTGCATCGTAACTCAGAGGCTCCAGTCGGGAGCAGGCTAAAGGTGTGACGGTGTCTGACACAGCGCAGGAAATGACTCTTACCATCGCCCGTCTCCATGCGCTCTGCGTTGCCGTACTTCTGCGTGTTCCTGGCGATGGTTCCCATGTTGGCCATGTGGTGACGCTCGGTGTGGGAGTGGGACGAGTCCGATGAGTAGCCCGTCACATCCGGGGGGGCCGAGTGGTTCTCTGGAGCAGACGGATGGATTGAGAGCAGTGAGAGAGGTAGACGGAAACTCAACAAACAGCCAGTGTTGACTCATTGTTCATATTTATCACTGTGGTCTTTGTCAAGTGATTCGTTTAATTGCTCTCCTGGACAATTAAACAACAATACGATGGTCCTTTTCTTTGTGAATGTGGGTCACATCCCTGGCACACACGTAAGTGAACGAGGTCTGGCGTGGCGGGAGATCTATTCAGTACAAAACCTGTTCCAAAACAATACTTCCTTTGTTTACTTATGATCAAACTAAAGCACATTTTATGATACAAAGTGTACGATTTCTGCACAAAAACTGCTTTTAATCAGATGATTTTGGAGACACAAATATCCGGAAATAAACAAAGCAAATTATTTTTATAAGAAGCTTGTGAATGTCCTGTGTGGAGCACATTCAAAGGGTTTTAACAGATGCACTAACTGAAGCTGGATCACTCATCAGATCTCTGTGTGATGTTTTTCATCTGTGATCAGAATGATCCTCTAATAAATCACATTTTATTGGGAGCTGAGTGTTCAGAGCTTTCGTCTGTTTTCCTGGAAATGTCTGACACTCGTTCCAACAGTCAGAGGTCGTATCTATTTACTAAAGCTGATATTTAAGGTGTCATTTGGAAGAAATTGGCAGAATTTGAAGGTAGCTCCACAACAATAGGGGGTAACATAACTGCTAACTGCTGCTCACTATACTCTTTGCTGTAGCAACAACCAGCTGTTGGCATGTAGATCAGTTAGCTGTGGAGCTAAGTGGCTCTGTTAACTGATGTGAGTCTACCTGGACCAAAACCTCAGATCACAGAGACATCGCAGTCAACTGGAAGCCAAACTGGGACTGAACACAGGAGGTTGGTTTGAAGACAGGGGATTAGAGTAAGGAGGCGATTTACAGCAACTCTGACAGGGACTATGACTACATGAGAAGAACTCCGCAGGGAACAGAAAAGAGAGAGTCGGACATCAGCAGCAGCTGAAAACAGCTTGTAGAGCCAGAATATTTTCACTTCTCACTCTGAACTGAGGATTTCTTTGGACCAAACCAGAGGTGATTGTGGAGACAAACCAACACTGTGTGGTGCCTGTGTGCTTTTAGGATGAGTTAACAAGGCAGGAAAGCTCCCGACAGTGTTTCTCTTGACATTTTCTTTGAGTTTCTTTCGACTGAAACTAAAGGGGCAGTCAGATTATCACAAAGAGGTATCACTAGACAGGACAGGCCAGGGCTAGCTGGTTAACATGCTAACTTCAGAAGACATCTCCGTAATACAGTACATGTGTTATGTCTCTGATATAATGTCAACACTGTTGTTTCGTCACATTCTTTGAAAATTCTGGCCATATCTTACAAATCGCTCCTTCATATCTGATTAAAACATTCCCTCAGAGGTAAGTATCTTTGTGTTGGACCTACCGTCTGACTCCAGCGGTGGTGGCCACAACATGTCAGATCCAAACTCGCAGGATCGTCGCAGAGATCCTCCGTTCTCTGCAACACTCAGAACTCCCTTCCTCTTCAGAGACAGGTGGCCAATTCCTGCACGAGGACATACAGCACAGGTGTATTATACGAAGGTTTGCACAATGAAGACACTGGTAGACGGGATGAGGAGGGGTGTCCAACACTGCTAGATGCCTCTAAATCCAACACACTGGACCTTTTAACCATATGTGACTGTTTTTATCTTCTGAATACACAAACACTCTTCTACAGTAGGAGCCAGTAAAGTCTCACCGTGGTGGGACTGTGACAGGTGGCTCTGCTGGTGGTGCGACTGGCCCAGGTGTGTGTGCGCCAGGTGCGTGTGCGCCAGGTGCGAGATGTGCGTGTGTGCCAGCGAGTCGGCCAGCCGCCCAGCGTTGCCGCTGCCTCCGCTTTGGGTGGACGAGGACGAGGAGGAGGTGGAGCCTAGGTGGGCGGGGCCTAGCTGGGAAGGGCGGCTCATCCAGTGCTCCATGCCCGACATGTCGTCACCTGGCCCCGCCTCATCCTCTGAGCCCGACGACGAGTCTGAGCACAGGGGGGACAGGCCTAGTGAGAGTCAGTAACCACCGTTATTGGTCAACAGAAAATAGACAACACTAACACAACATGAGCACAGTCAGTCTTACTCTTCACCTGAGAAACCAAATGCTGCAGCAGCAACTCAAAAACAGAGCTGTCGTAAAAGTTTATGTGAATAGTGGTTTTGGCACTTTGTTGTCAGTGACATAGAATAAAAAAGTGTACTGTGTTTTGAAAGAGTCTTAGCAAAGAAAATAGGATCCCTAAAACATTTCTAGAGGATCACAACAAAAAACCCACTTCAGACGAGTCTGGGTTTATGCAGGGTTTGAGATTTCAACTTTAAAAAACTGTAAAAAATGTCTTTTCAAACCCATTTGTGATCTCAGAACTGGACGAGCTGTATGGAGCCATTTCATGTTTCTCTGGTTGTTTTTTTCCGTTTGAGTCTCCAGCTACTTCAGTTATTTCAGAGAATGCTGCAACTCTGTTTTGCTGTGAAGCTCTAGAAATGTTTTGTTTGCATGTGGGGAGGGAAGATGGTGACAGTTTTATTTTGGAGGTGACTGTTCCTTTAATACAAATGGTTAAGGGTGGATATCTTCAAGTACCACATATGGGTGTCATATTTAGGTGTCCGCATACTTTTGGTGCCATGTGGTGTCAGTAAGTGAAGCGCAGGTCAGCGTCATAAAGGACAATAATCCTAACAGAGATTTAAGATAATATCCAATCAGCCAACATGACTCGAGCTTCGACATGTGAGCCCTTTAATGATGAACAGATCTGAGTCGGGGTTTTTAAAGCTGATTGTCTGTTCAGTAGAACAATGGTTCAAAGTCAGGCAGCAGACCATGATTCAACACTTTTCACCACTCAAATTTCATGACGTCTCAGCAGCGGAGCAGACTGCCGACTCTCAGGCTCAAAGACCCGAAATGTCAATAATTAGTCAGCGCATGTCGAGCGGCCGCAAGAACCAATTTAGTTAAAACTGGCTTCAGGCTGCACTTCAGAAAAGAACCACTGAGACTGAATTCAATTCTTTAAATCAGAGTGTATCATCCGAACGCAGAGGAGCAGGCACAGGGAGGACCAGGAAACATACATGTGAACAGAAATCTAAATTTAACTACCACAGAGGGCAGAAGGCAGATTTTTGTGTTGTCAGAATGGTGTGAAATCGTGCGTTCGTGAGGAACGTGCCGCTTTGGCGAGACGTCACATCCACTCAAGAATATTCCCAAAGGTTAAAAAGCAAATCACCGGTGAACAAAGTTATTACATTTCCTTCATTGAAATTCAATCAGCACCCAAATTATGTTTTCAACTCTGATTATGTTCAATCTAATGAGCTCATATTGGAGGTAAAGGTCAACTTCCCCATCCCATTCCAGCCAACTTCCTGTGGTTACAGAGCGAACAGAAACATTTTAAAAAGGAGCTAATAATCAGTGTTTTTCCTATTTTTCATGACAGGCTACATTTACAGTAGATGACTGACTCCAACATTACAGCTGTCTGAGGTTTGTTGTTCCTGTAAGTCTGCCATACCTCTGGAAATGTGCCTGTTTGCAGTTTTTTGGTGAAATGAGTGTGTTTGTCTGTCAGAATGAAAAAGCGCCTGAGAAGTAGAGACGGAGCATTACAAGATAATCCCGTCTGGGCACCGGGCAGCTTCACTCGGGTCACATTTTAGGCTTAGTACTGTCCAACCCGGCTCAGCTCAGATAACCAGTGTGTGTGTGTGTGTGTGTGTGTGTGTACTGTGATAAGATCACAAAATTCAAAAGACAATGAGTGAATGAAACTCTTGGTTTCCTTTAAATGCACTGTACATCATATTTTCCTCCAAACATGAATCTTGAACCAGGGCTACACATTAAAGTGTAACTCTATCAATGTTACACATAAAGTGTGTTTACAGGTCTTCAGGTGTAGTACTGCATATGTGAAAAACAAGTTATAAAGTGTACTTTCTTTAACGTACAAAGTTAAAGATAAATTAACTTTTCAAAAGGACAAGAGCCTCAAAACGTTAATCACATAAAAAGAACATGGTTGTATGTTTGCGGCGTGTTGTGGAGGAGTGCAGGTGTGTGTTTTGGTGTGCGTCTCGTCACCTGGTGGCGTGTACGCATCCATGGAGGTCTGCACCACCAGTGAGCGCCTCTTGGAAGGCATCGGCACGGCCACCTTCCTCTCCACATGTCGCGCCAACACGGCCTGCACCGCCTCGGTGTGGACGTCTGACCGACAGAGAGAGATTCATTCGCACAAAGGCAGAAGAGGAACTGTACCTGACTGAGTGAGAGCTGCAATGATTGGTCCACTGAAGGAAAATTAGTTATCCTGAGGGCTATGTTCTGTGTTGCGAAGATAAATACTGAACCTAGCATGCTAACCAGCTACTTGTCAACACCAACTGGTTCTATAAACTCCCTAAATGGCAGCTACAGTTAGCAGTAGTTAGCGACATGCTGCTCCTAATTGTTCTGAATCTGAGAGGTGTTTAACTCTCACATCTTGCACCTTTAACTAACATCCGTCAACAGAAACACTTCTTCCGCTGTGAAAACACTTCAGTGACTCTGAAGGAGACAATAATCCTGATGTGTAATAGCACAGTTTTTTTTACAAAGAAAAACAAATAGACTGCATTCTTTGCTTTTTGGATCCAGTGTTAAGGAATCCGATACTTATTCGCTTAAGGACTCCTTAAAATGACGAACACATCCTGTCAGCCACAGTAATTAAGTAATAGAATAACCAGTATAATTAACAGATTCACATAATTGATAAATGAGGAATTCTTTCAGCAGTGATGCAGCTGCCACTGGCTGCTGTGCAGGTGTAGCTGCAGGTGTAGCTGCAGGTGTAGCTTCTGTACCTGATCGGTAACGTTCGTCTCTGGTGCCGGAGGTCCGCCGCCGGTGGAAACGGGCAGCGGAGGGAGGGCCGAGTGGGGCCCGGTGAGACATGGGCCCTTCCATACCTACAGAGGCAAGCAGACAAGCAGGCGGACAGACACACACATATATCCACAGACACACACACACACACACACACAAACACACACATGCACACACGTTTCACAAAAGCAATAAATACAGCGCCAAAAAAAGGGAAAAACAAACATGGAGATGATTTGATTCGGCAGAAAAATCATATTTTTCTGACTTCATAAAACAAAATAATTGAAAAAAACAAAACAAACAAAAGCAGAAAATAAAATCATAATAATGTGAGTAGTTGTGTTGTTGCTCTCGGACAGAAGATCCCTCAGTATCTTGTGACCCATAAAACTACATCCCTGCGGTACGTGATATAGAGGAGCCCAGGTTGTGTGACGGATGTTTGTGTGTTTTAGTCGCTCTGAGGCCTATGGGGGCTTGTGTGTGTGTGTGTGTGTGTGTGTGTGAGAGTGTGTGTGTGGAGGCAGCGAGCGGCTGTTCAGATCCAGAGGAGCAGGCCCAAGCTGAGCTCTGGGGAGTCTTAACCTACATTCACTAATGGCGGCGGCTGAAGACTGAATCGATGGAGTAGAGTATCATCGCAACTGTATTTGTCATGAAACCGGATCGATACCGCAGCGGTGGTGAGGGAATAGTTTAGCTGAGGGTGGAGGAGAGGGGCGGGGCTGTGTGTGAGGAGGTCAGAGGTCGCTAAATTACCTCCAGCATGTGGAACATATGCCCTGATCAGCTTGTGCCTCTTCTTCTCATAACCCTTCTGAGTGATGTCCCCTGCAAACAAATAAGAGATAGATAGAGAGTGAGAGAGCCAGTGACGGCGGTGTGGGCTGCTTTTATTAATTTAGCCATTCAATTGTTTAGAGAAACATCTTTTCTTGTTGCTTAAAGCTCAGTGCTGGTGTCAGCACGGCGCCCTCAGTTTCCAATCAGGTGTCACCCAACCTCTTCTGTCTCTCCCAGTCTTTTAACGTCTCTGTCTGGACTGTTAAAGATAAGAAATGTAAAACACAACTGAAACAACAGAAAAAAATGGTGTGATGAGTAATGATGGAAATGAGGATAGAAAGATAAAAGAATCGTGTTGCACAGATCGTTCAGTTCAACAGTCCACGTCCACGAGCAGACTCTCTCGTGTGTCGAGCCTCTCCAGGTCAAACGATCGTTTATTTTGCTCTTCAACTCGTTTTAGATTCAACAGAAACTACGAGCAACATGAGCTGAAACAAGCACTCCAGTCCACAACGCGTCTAAGCTTTGTCTGATTTCTTATTTCAGGACACCAGAGACCTTAGACCAGAAACAGACCAGAACCAATCGTCTGCTTTATCACAGCCGGACCAGGAAAACATGTCGTATTGGTGCACTAACCCGAGCACACAGTTGAGATTCATAACAATTTGTGCTGACTGGGCGCGGCTGCAGAAAGACTTCTAGTAGGCGGGTGAAGAGGAGGATATCACATTAAGGCTGCATGCAGACCGAACCTGAACCTGAACCTGAACCCCGGCCGACCAGTGTGACAAAATCAGAAACTGCTCTGTGGTTCTGTTACTCCAGTAACAGTAGGTTAAGCGAGCCGGTCCTGCAGTGATCGTCAGCATCGTGATTGGTCACCATAACGTCACATTTCTCCAAAAGCCGTGAGTTTTTACACTTTTTTGCTGCAGCCAGTCACGTTTGTTTCTGCTGCCATGTAATACATTTTAGAAATAAACTATTGATTTATTTGTAACAATCTTGATGGCCAGTTTGGTGTTAAGTTCTCTTTGTTCAATCATTTGTGTTTGTGTTTCCACAGTTACCATTGTTGCTAATGATAATTCCTCAGCGCCCTCCAAACAAACCTTTCTTCCCCTGATCCCCGACGACCTTCCCAGGAAAAGACCAACCAGACACCAGAAGTCAACAATCATAAAAATACATAATATTTCCTTTGTCTCTTCATAAACTGCCTGATAAAGAGGTGGAGTTGCAGCCTCAGCACATGTTTCATATAAAGATCTGTAAGACTAATAAAGTGACAACATCAGAGCTCGGTGGACAGACAGACAGAGGTCAGTGGAGGGGCGGCCATGGAAAAGCTCGTTACAATCCCTTGGGGCGGTTTTCGCTGCCTAGGCAACTACTGACACCCCCCTCACAACCAGCACCAGCACCTGTCAATCACAGCACCCCAGGGCCCTCACAGCAGGGCTAATGTGAGCTAATACCTCCTCGTTTGTCCCCATTAAACTGCTGTTAAACTCCATTATTGATTCTTATTTGATTGCTACAGTGATGTTTAACTCGCCAACAACAGGGAGCCAAATCAAATACAGTGACAGAAGAAGTTCAGACAGGACCAGAGATGCTGCTGGTGTGATGAGACAGCTGACACATGGGCCTCGTACACCTAATATACTGACAATCATTCTCAAACAACTGGAACTAAGATTATCTCCATTAAATTCTACTTGTTTTAGAAAGATTTAAGTGTCTCAACCTGAAACCATAGAAGGTGTGGTCTCATCTGTCAGTGGAAAGTCTGCAGATTAACTCCATACCTGTTGTGTTACAACCCACTTCAGTTAGACATGATTCGAGCTGAGATGAATTGTCTGGTGGCGGTCAGCAGGCTAATCAAGTGTCACGCAACCGAGTCCCAAAGGTTTTGACCCTTCAGTAAACCCTGAACATTTACATTAACTTCAAAGTTAAATACGTCACATTGTAACAGGACGTGCAGCCTACGGGAAAAATCAAGATGTAAATCATGGCAGCAATGGCAAATTTATTTTAGAGACATAATATGTAATATTTCTTCTTTAAAATGTTAGTTTAACGTCTGGGTTGCGCACTTACATGAACCCAAATGTTTAAACCAGAGGAATCTACAAGTTTCCTCGCAGTAACGATGCGTTTCATTTGGTCGCCTGTCACTGGAGAGCGTCAGAGACTGAGGGGGGAAGTTGGTAAATGAGACGAAGCATAACGTGAAGAAAACTTCCAAACATCATCTCAGGTGTGGATATTTATTCTTGAGTCACGTCAGATATCTTTTCAACGACGCTACATACCGTCTTAAGGCCGTAAGTTGAGGAAATAAAAGCTAACTTCTACCAAATATCTACCAGCTGTCCTCAGAAATCTTGACTCACCAGTTGTAACTGTTGTTGCTAGTGTTCTGCTTTATTTCCAGCTGTTGTTTCATCTGAGATAAGTGAAATTATCACACCTGAGCAGTGACTCTGTTACTCCATTTGCAAAAAGGGTGAACTGAGCTGTTTGCACACAGATTGTGTTTTTGGGTTGCGTAGCTCGAGGACAGTTGCAGCCGTGCATCTATGCGAACAAACAAATTATGGCTGCAAACAAATATTGACAACTGGCTGCTGCAACATTCAAGATCTAGTTTCTGAAGACGGGAGAGATTCATGAACACAATGCAGCCTGAGAGGTCTCTGGACTCCAAATCAAGTTCTGGTACAGATTCAGTTTTCTGCAGCTCGACACCAGAACGGACAGAACAGTGCAGGCAGGTCTGCTGCAGAGCTGAGATGTTTGTGAAGCACAAGGGTTTTATTGAGAGGGAGGGAATGACAGAAGAACACGCAAGGAGTGAAAAGAACAAGAGATAGATAGATAGATAGATAGATAGATAGATAGATAGATAGATAGATAGATAGATAGATTTTTAAAAATGGAACTATAGACGGAGAACGACAAGAGTCTACATTTCACAATCTGACCATGGAGTACGGCCAGAACATCTGGGTCCAATCTGCTCATCTGTGCCGCTCCGTGTGTGTGTGTGTGTGTGTGTGTGTGAGGCCTTTTCTCAGATCAACCGCGGCATAACAACATTCCTGCTTCTTCTTCTCTCTCTCTGTCTCTCAAACACACACACACACACACACACACACACACACACACACACACACACACACGGTCCACGGGGAGACGCCATCTTCCACTTGCAGCGCAGCAGAGCAGGGAGGGAGTTGCCTAGCAACCGTTCTCCCGGAGAAGGCCCGAGACGGCCATCTTGGATTTGGAGTGTCAGATGTGAGAAGTGGGCTAATGATACCTGCCTGGGTGAGTGCATATGTTTGTGTCTGCGGTGAGCGTGTGTGTTACGGCAGTCTGTATCGGCAGCCTAATTACTTTCCTCCGTCTCCTCGCTGCTCGCTGACACTCGGCTGTTTTAACGGCACGCAGCTGAGAGAGAATCGATAGCGGCCGACTGCAGATTGGAGTTTTTCCGCCCGCTGAGATCGTGCAGCCGAAAGGTCTGAACCTTCAGCGCCGCTTAAAAAAAAAAAAAGTGCTTTTTTGCTCCTCTGTCTGCTTTGTCTTGAAGTACAATTCAAGAGAAACTCTGATCTGGAAAAACTTGCATTCTCCTACGAGTTAATGTCGTCATATGTGCAACAGAGATTCATCACAGACGTTCGAGAGAACAAGAAAATGTGACATCTCAACGAAGCTGAAACCTGTGAGTCTATTCTGACATTTTGTCTAAAAAACAAACTATAATTCACTGAAGCGCTGTGCTTTGGAGGTACTTTCCACTTTCTGACACTTTATTCATTTGATAGCAATAAATGTCAACACATTTAATTTAGCAAGCACATTCAGATTATTCAGTGCTGATCAGCTGTTAGTTGTGACATCAGATATTGCTGTGGACCACTAACAGAGAGAGGATGCTGCATCACAGACAAAGTACTGCATTTTTTTTTTTTACATTTTATTTCATTTTATCAGCAATCAGACACAAAACTGAATATCAGGCCTGACAGTCTGCCAGACTGATTATCAGTCTCCCCCTGATGTTTTCTGTCTTATGGTTTGTGACATCCTTGAGACCGATCACGAGGATTACTAGTTACTCCAAACTTGGAAGAGTTGTTCTGTTTCCCACTTCAACAGGAAACTGTTCACTGATATTTACAATAATGTGATGTTCTATAAAGTGTTCAGAGGAGACAGAGACTGCAGACCGGACGGAGTCTTTGATCATTATGTATTATTAATCTGTGAGTTATTAAAGCTGCTCTCAGTCTTGATTACTTTCTTTGATCAGATGGTTTCTCATTGAAAACATAACTTTGCTTAATTTTTGGGTCTTTTGTCAAATGGAAAAACACGGAAATGTAGAGACACACGACTGCTTTGATGCTGATGCACAAGTATCCGATCTGATGATGACGGAGTGATTCTGTGATGTTTTCACTGGATGTGAACACATTTTCCTGCCTTGTTTACTTCATTTCCCCAACTCTCCCCAGTCTGTCTTGTTAGGCTGATTTGAGTTCTGGTCTATTTAACATTTACAGTTCATTTCCACAACATGTTTGTGCCTCTAACCTCTCTGGTGTTGGTAGAATCAACAGTTGCATCACTACTTTATCGCTATCAACTGTAAAGCTGCAACGATTAGTTATCAACTATTAGATTAATTGACAACTATTTTCATGATTGATTGATTAGTTTGTGTCATTGTTTAAAAATAAAAAAACTTCTTAAATGTGAATATTTTCAGGTAAACTGAATATTTTTGGGTTGTAGACAAAAGACATTTGAGGACGTCATCGTCCGACTGAACCCTTTTCTGACATTTCAGTCCAAACAACTCATCTATAAACTGACGTCAAATGGCTGTTCTGATTGGCAGTGTTGTCTTCTTATGCTTTGATCGTATTCAAATCAAAATCTGACCAATTTCAGACTAATTTACTGAAAGACCAGGGGTGGACTGATTATTGGTATGGCTGATTATCTAGATCGATATTCAGCGTTTTCCTGATTATTACTATCTGTGATTTTTCTTTCAGATTGCTGATAAAATAAACTAATTAAAAATGTGCTCTGATACAACTTCCTCTCACACAATGTCCCGCCCACAACACCATCTGATCTGTAACATGCAGTGGACTGAAAGGAAATACTTGAGTAAAGTACTTCCAAATTACTATCAAACTGTACTCCACTTTCAGTTCCATATATCAGTCATCAGTCTGTTGATTTGTAATGATCGGTATCAGTAGCTTCAGCTTTTTATTGTTGAATAAAACGTGTTTATGTTTCTCAGAATGAGGCATCAAAAAATGCAGCGTTCTGGTGCACAAATTCAGGCGATTCAGCATTTGTACAAAATCTTGTTATTTGCAGCCATATAAATGTGTAGACGACTGAACTGATTGAATACTAACAGTAACTATCAATTATTAGTTTTTAAATCAATTAGCTCGACGGTTATTTTTGTAAATTGACGGTGGCATCCATCCATCATTTGTTCCTGCTGTCTTATTCCTCAACATCCAGCTTTTATTTGATCTCTCCGTCTCTAATCCTTATCACATCATCTCAAACAGACAGTCCACCCATAAAGCTACCATGGTAACCAAACCACACACACACACACAGACAGACACACACCAACACACACACACGACTGAAGTATGCGTCATGTGTTGGGACCTTGGGCTGTACACACTCACATGCAGGGACCCGTGTGGACCGTGGAGTGTCCGCTGGCTCAACAACGTATGTGTCCACAGCAGAGCCACACACACACACACACACACACACACACACACACACACACACACACACACACACACACACACACACACACAGAATAATACGCAGTGGCAGCCAAGTGTCACGTCCACGGTGGCTGAAAAACTGAAAACCGGGGCGTCCTGGTGGATCACTGGGTCAAAATACCGCCAGTGGAAACACATCAGGACATCCGGGACTCTTACTTCCTCTATCAATATACTAATTAGGGCTGCAACTGATGATTACATTCATCACTGTCAGCCATCCTACATCACTTACAATCATGTTGAGGAGAGCTGAAAGTATACATGAAAGAATATATACAGATGAGACCAAAAACAGTAAATATTTGGCATTTTGGCTTAAGAAATGACTTTATCGACTGTCAAAAGTGCTGCATATCAACTAATCCATCAACAATAAGCTAAAAACAATGATAAACATGTCTTTCTGGTTATTACAGGCTGAAATTGTCTTCTAAAGGGGCTCTGTGAAACTTCTACGTTGTGTGTGAAGACGGTCATTAGTTTGTCTAATCCACGTTAGCTGCTGTTGCTCTCTGTTAGCGGACTCTTTTTCTTAACCAGTGTCAGCTGCTGTTTCTCTCCAACACCATCATTAAGCAGGTAGTTTTTAACTTTATTGACAAATGTATTCATTCATTAATTGCTTCTCTTGTAAAGTTGTATCAATCACCTGCAGATGCTGCCGTGTTTCTGTCAATCCCAGAGGCAACGACACCTAATTTTATCTCCACATGATGCAAACATGCAAAGAAAGAAAACATTTATTCCATCCTGAAACCATCAGACATGAGGCCCAAACATCGTGATAGACAAGGTGATACTGCGTCTTTGTGGCGTTGCTCTGTCTAGTTCATCATTTCTTATGGCAAAGGCGACATGCAGCTGCATTTACATCTCTTTGCTTGCCAGTTTCTCCCGCTTTAAACCCAAAATACTGTCAAATTGGCGAGCTGGCATTCTTAGAAACTCAGTCCTTCATGTCTGTTTGTTAAACTGCAGCGTAAAAGTGCTACATCAGGCCAATTAACCACCAAATATAGATGCCGCGACAGCACGGCATGCATTGTCTTTTCAAAATAAAAGCCTCATGATGCCATAATATTGTTCAATATTCAGTACTTGACCAGTCCTGCATATGCGCAACTCTCAACAGAGACGAGAAAGCAGCATGATGTGTCTAATGAAGAATATTATTGATTGAGACTTTCTAAAACAAGGGCAGTATTAATGTCTTCTGGATGTTTCTGATGACGTGATGATCTTATGGTTTCACTCTGTGAGTCTGTGTGTGTGTCATCGTGGCATAAATGTCATCCTATTCTAACTTGAACTAACACAGAAGCGGTTTTGAGGCTTTTGTCAGGTGTTTATAAGTCTGTCTGTCTGTGTGTGGACAGATTCTGTCACCATCATCAGTCATCACATTAGAAATCTGCAACTGAGCTTCTTCACTTCAGCTTGACTTGCATCAGAACAACAACCGCTTGATATTCTAACACACATTCAAGTTGTTCAGGAGCCCTGAATAATAATAATCAAGTATGTAAACTCCTGATATTGATTTTCAGTCGATCAGAAAGTCTTTGAGCTTTCTTACATTAACAGTGGCGTTACACAACACACCCACGGACCCAGCCCACACTTCTGCTCATTGTGCTGTGATGAAGCTCAACAGGCTTCTGATGGAGACAGACGTCATTTCCAACAAATGACTGACAACTGCTCTATTTTGATAACACACCAACGCACCCCTCACTGAGCTGTCACTGGTTTGCTTCCGACTTTTAACAGGAAACACATGGCTTTTGTTCTGTCAAATTTAGCCTGTATTATTGACCATTAGGGCGGCTATCAGACCTTCATGCTCATCTGGTGCCGACTGAAATGTGTCCGCAGCGCAGAGAAAAACAAAACCTGTCATGTACCAAATGTAGGCTTCGTATTCGCAGTCCTGTTCGGATCAGATATAAAGCAAATTATTCAGGCAAAGACAGAATCTAACATCTGATGTATATCTGCCTCCTTTCGGTAAATGAAAAAAACGCTTTTTAAATAGAGAAACATTTTTATGTTTGTCAGATTAAGGCATCAGAGAAGACATCAGCACTAGTGACAAAGTATTCAATGACTCTACACTAAAGACCAGCAGCAGCTTCATGCTGAATTACAAACCTCAGTTTAATTAAAGGTTGTGTTGTTTGTGCCACTCCCCAAAACTCACTGATTGGTCCGACTTGCAGGTGCACAACCAGTGATGTCAGATCTCGGGCTGCTCTTAATACTCAACATGAGTCAATAAGAAGATTATGAGCAGGACGCGAGTTTCATTGATCCTTTAGTCGCATCCATAAAGGAAACCAACAACTCTTCCGCCTTATTTCCCTACAGTTTTGATTTGTGTGTGTAATTATGGATGTACACACATATTTATGTACAACATAATGTTTACACTATTCTTACTGTTTTATTATCCTATTGTACATAATTTGCTTTTACACTAATTCATTATTTTTTGGTTTTTATCGACCCTCATCTATATTTTGCTGCTGGAACAATACAAATGTCCCTGTTGTGGGATTAATTAAGCATGATCTAATCTTTTCTTAGTTCTATCGATCCGTGCTACAGTAGCATTTTCTGACACAGCAGCATAAATCAAAAAGTATTACGGGCAGCTGCAATATGACCAGGAAGTCCCTAACTGCTGCTTACTGTAGCTGCTAGTTAGCTCGGCTAGCAGTGCAGCTAACTGGGTGGAGTGTTGAGTTAATGTGCTCTTTTCTGCTGTGTGTTTGTTGGTCATGTGGCTGACAACAGTGTTTACAGACAGAGTTGAACAGGTTGAAACCAATCTGCTAGAATAGATGCTGACGGTGAACAGCATCCACCTCAAAAGCAGCCAATTTGCTGTTGATGTCGTCACATTTTCATTCAGTATTACTGAGAAATCATCCTCATTCATTTCATGAGATTCTCCCCCAACAACTCTCGCTGAGGCTGCATTCCACTGCCGCTTTAAACCCAGTTTGATTCATTCATTGAGCTTAATCAACTTCACTACACAACACGGAATAATTAATCGTGGATTATTCATGAACATCACCAGCGAAGATGCAGTGTGCAGCTCTGCAGACACAGAAAAACAAGGCCACACTGACCTGAAACGCACCGCTGCAGGCCACAGATGCACGTTGTTGCTCTTGTATGTACGCACAGACACACAAACTCTGGGAAATACAGACACTGCAATACTGTATTTTACTAAATCTGCAGGAATTTAGGAGAGAGCCACCGCCATCACCTTCAGTGACTCTTAATAAATATTCCATACCGAAAAAACAAGCTTTGATCAGATGTGAAATATTTAGCAGAGGAGAGAAATGTGCCGTCAGTTTCACACCTGAGCAGCACTTTGTTGATTAAATATGAATGTGTGGACAGTCTCTCAACTCAGAACAGTTTCTCTGTGTTTCTCCTGGTCAGACACTTTAAGATTTAACACAGTCAACAGCACCTCAAACACGCCGCACACAAACCCTGTTTCAGCTTCTTTCTGGACGTTCGACACACCAAAAGCATCAACAGGAACCTCAAGCTTCATCATAAGACTGTGACGGTTACTTTATGGTCTGCTGGAATTCTCAGTGCTGGAGTTTGTTTCCTCAGACAGCTCCTGAACCACAGGGGCCGTTTTGCAGTTAAGGACGACGTCCTGCACCCAAAAGCTTCCCGATTTCCTCCTGCTAATGTCCAACGAGTCCAGCGACAGCCCTGTTCGTCCCATCTGCAAGTCACTCTACATAAGAGCCGAAGCTAAATGCTCTAAAACGCTCCAGAACAGCGCCTTAATGCTGAGAGGTCACAGTAATACGGCAGAGATGATGTGATTTAGGTGACACTAAGCGAGGGAGCGGGAGAGAGGCTTATCTGCCAGAGCTGGGCTGATTGCTGAGTTTATCTAATAAACAGGTGGAGCGCCGGTTCGTCTTCTCAAAGACGAAGAATAAAAAGTTTCATCCCGCTGCGCCAGCCATCAAATCTGACAGGAAATTGTTGCCCAGGGTTCATTACTTTGAATTTTAATAACAGTGATGGGCCCGTGTCCTCAGACACTCCGTCTGTTTAAAGCAGAGGTCTTTGTGGATTGAAAACTTAGTTAATCCTTCAGAAGACTTGATAACTTCTCTGCCAGGAGTCGTTTTGGTGAAAAAGCTTTTTCTTCTTTCTTATGAATTGATCGTTCCAGTGCAACATCTTGATGATCTGGTTTCAGCTTCTTAAATGTGTCATTTGCTGCTTTTACAGTATCTTGATTTGTTGGTTTGTCAGCAGGATTACACAAAAACTACTGAATGGATTTCAACCCAAACCTGGATTGAAGATGGGTCTCGCCCCAGAGCAGACCGCATTGAACGGATCCTGATGGCTCCAGGATCTTTCACATTAAGAGACAGGAGCATTTTTTGCTGATCATCAGGGGAATAATCAAGTTTAAGATGTTATTTGATTAAAAAATATCCCAAACGAGGCATTAAAGTGATGATTGATTGAGCAAATCTGTCAACTTTGTGTAGCTCGCTTCTCAAATGTGCAATTTTGCTTCTGTTTCCAAACTGTGTCACTCTCAAATCTGTTTGTGACCTTCACCATGTTCATGAAATAAGATAGTTCTTATCTTGGATGTTTATGAGTTCTTATTTAATGTAAAGAAATCACCATCAGGGCAACAAGGAGAAGATTTACTGAGCAAAACTGCCTCAACTGTGAGAATTTTCTGCCTTCACTTTTGTTGAACGGTCATTTACAATTATTTCAATTACAGATTCATCTGCAAATGATTCACTCCTTTAATGAATTAGTCATTTCATGTTTCCACATTATTCCTAGCTCCCACAATACCTTGTGCAAATTATGGGTTGGACTTCAGGCACAAACTTAAACCACAACCAAAGTTTTCCAAAGTCGCAGCGTGTTTTTACAGCAGCTGCTACAGCGAATCATTTATTCATGAACATCTAGAACTGGCGACTTCACTGAGTGAATATTAACACTATTATTATCATCAAGTACTAAGTATTATTATTATTATATATTATTAAGTGCTGCCGGTGTTTCAGTTATTATGAAGCTTGGTAATTTATGCTACTTCTGATGAACAGAGGATGAATCACTCTGAGTCTTTCCTGCGAAACAGGTTGATAAAATCTCAGAAAATACTAAAGAAAGTAAACTGCAATGTGATCCAAACATTTCAGTCTCATGTCATAGAAAACATCCTGTAAATAATCACACGTGCAAGGCTGGAATATGTGTATTTTTGGCATTTTGCTTAAAAAAGAAAGATTTAAACGATTGATTGATTATCAAATGTGTTGCCGATTCAGAATCCGTCAACCTGCTCATCTATTAATCTGCTGATTTTCTAACATTTAACAGTCCAATCACGCAGCTCTCAGGGCTGAGCGGTACACCAGTTTCATCACCGTCACTGGTGTCACGTTCTGCTACAACATGGAATTTGCCATCATAAATTTTTCAGTACATCAAAAATATGCTAAAACATGCTAATGCTATGCTAATATGCAATAACATGCACTGCTCCCCTCAGAGTCCATCACCCAGTGCAGTTCCAGCGACGATGATATCTTCTATTGCGATATTTGTGCAGGAATATCGTGATATCAAACTCACAAGCCGACAGGCTGCTCCTCCTCCTTCTATTCCTATTTGAAGCAAATAAACAAGTACTTTTTGGTTTGATTTATCTTAAGATATTCTTGCCAGTAGGGTAAAAAGACTATGTTCGGGTGGAGCATTCCTTTTACTGTTTTAATACTGTGATATATTGTCACCGCAAACAACAACAAACAGCAAAATACTGTGACCCTCATAGCAGCCAAATAAATATGATCCATACCAAAACAAAACAGGTGAAACTGACAAATTAATTAGAGTGTTTCTCTTTCCCTCCCGATGTTAATCCTCTTTAGAAAGACGCAATCCATCCACACAGCTTCATCAGCTGCACACCGTGCTTTTATTTTGTAATGACCACACACACATACACAGACGTGCACTCTCAACAACTGATCAACACACTCTCTGCCTGTTTTTCTTTCCGATGACCACCAGTGACAGACGCACACACACTGACACGTCCATCACGCTGTCAGGAGGCCTGTCAGGCTTCATCCCGCTGCGATCCACCAACAACCCTGCCAACACACACACACACACACACACACACACACACACACGCACACGCACACACACCTGGATGTTTGGAGTGTTTCATGCTGCCTGACGTTCGGGCGTGACGTTTCCACTTCCTCCCGCCGTTTCCATCATTAATAACATCTGCCAGCAGCAGGTTCTGCTCTGATAAACACTCTCGGCTGGATTAGGAGATCCAATAGGCCTGCAGCTGCCACAGTCTTACCTCAGTGTGTGTGTGTGTGTGCGTGTGTGTGTCACTGCAGCGAGAGGAAATAAAGGCTTTTATGAATGATGGGGCTGATCAGAGGGAAGAGGGGCAGTTTGATGCTGCTCTCTGGGATTTCAAAGGTGACGCTCTCGGATTAAAGCTGCAGATTCCTGTTTATCCGACACTTCATTTTTCTCTGCATTTACACCCTGAAACATTTATTCTACGTCATCCTGAGATCCTGAGTCTGTATTTTCAGCTGCACATCACCGCAGGTGAGGGAGGCTTCACTGCAGACCTGACACGAGTGACAGACGAGCTGCACAATATCCATCCACATGATTAACCCTCGTTTGCCCATAAATCTAACGCACATCCATCCGCAAGAAACACACATTTCAGGCAACAGGGTGGCTCACATCCAGCACGTATCTAGGCTTCCTCCCTCACAATGTAGGCCTCTCCGAGCCGGTATGAATAAAATATGCCACCCCCATTATATAAAGGCAGAAATGCCTCGTTCCTATCTGAGATGGGCTGTGTTGAAACAACAGCAGGGTGGATCGCTGTGATGGAGATTCAACGGCCCATAGAAATAAGAGAGAGTGTGTTTGTTGTATCTGTGTATGGGGAGAGAGGAAGAGGAAGAGGAAGAGGAGGAGGGGGAGAAAAATACTCCCAAGCATCCTCCTCATCCTCCTCATCCTCGGCTGCTCTACAGGCCCAAAAACACAGCGGCGGGAGGCTGAGGAGATCACGGGCATCAGGAGCCGAACTGCCCCTCTGTGCTGCTCTGTCACGCAGCGTTGCATCGCAATGCTATTATTAAACCACACACACACACACACACACACACACACACACACACACACACAGGTAGGCTCGGCTGTGATTGTGTCAACATCTCAAGGTCAAACAACGAGGTGGATTTCGGACCCAAACCGGGCGAACGGGCCGGTCTGGTGTGTGTGTGGGTTTTTTTTTTTTTTTAAACCAGACAAAGAGCAGCGGCCCGATCCCGCAGTGTGTTCCCGCTCTGCCCTCATCCTCTCCCGGCTACAGAGAGCTGGCCAGGCCGGTCCCTGGCTGACAAACATCTGGATGGGAGGAGCGGGAGGGGACGAGAGGAGGAGGAGGAGGGGGCCGCAGGAATGAACGGTTAGATTCCGTTAGTAGGAAGGCTCCCGGTGTGGATGGGGATGATGATGATGGTGGTGGTGATGAGATAACGGGATAACGAGGGGAAAGAGGAGGAGGAGGAGGAGGGGGGAGGAAGCTTGC
>CAEMYA010000069.1:164022-184190 GCA_903131615.1 Diplodus sargus | reverse complement strand
AGGAGATGAGAGGAGAGGAGAGGAGGAGAGGAGAGGAGAGGAGAGGAGGAGAGGAGGAGAGGAGAGGAGTTAGGATGTCATGGAGTGGTCAACAGTCTCTTGCCTCCTGAGGTGTGCTGTCGGGGATCTCACGCAGGATGACGACACATCGACTCTGACTGGGTCGGACCTTCTGTCCACATGGAGCCACCTGGACCACCGGCAGGGCTGTCAGCCAATGAGAGAAGAGAATATCTCAGGACAAAAACAAACCACACTTTACGGTCCAACAAAAAGTCTTTCTTGTGTTTGTTTGGATTCTCTGATAAAAATGTCGGAGCAATACTGAAAATATATTTCTCTTTAATGCTGTTCGTCCTGAATTTTGTAGGCATTCAAATCTTAGAATAAACTTAAAACACACACCTGTCCATGTGCATTAAAAATATATTATCATTACTAATGACTTAATAAAAACTCCAGAATAATTGTGGTTCACTGTAAGAAGTTGTCAAGACGACTAATCACAGCAGAATACCAACACTGACATTTCAAAATGTCGGAGATGAGGTCCAGGTCCGTGCTGATGTTCTTGATCTTGTCGAGGCTGGCCAGAGTTTGGATGGGAACATACTGATCGCTGTCCATCTGAGAATTGAGGTACAGGTCGTTGCCGAGGTGCTCCCTGTGGACGGACAGAAGAGGACAGACTCTATCGAGGAACGTTTGGAGGATACAAAGGTTATGACTTGTCACACATGATGGTATTAATTTCCTGACAAGACAATGGAAATGGCTTGTTTAAATACAGTGACAGGGAGGTGAAATAATAGTGATCAGTGATAGTTGGAATAGCAAACAGAGCACGAAACCCCATGTGATAGTTTTACTGTTTTATCAGAGTAATGGGACGGCATTTTAAACTTTGTATTTATGCTTAAATAACTATTTGCATCGTTCATAACCAGTCATCTAAATATCTGATGAAGTGAACTAAGAGAAACGACGAGTTGGGAGTTGTTACCTGGTCAGGCAGGACTCCAAAACTGTCCTCAGCTGTTGTCTGATCTCATCTGAAACAAAAGAAGTCATTACAACATGTGAGCCGACAAGGTCAATCAAAATAAACAAACTATGAACAACTGAGGCCATTTTAAGGTGGTTAAAGGGTCATTTCACACATTAAAGCAGTCCACTGGTCTCCTCTACATCACATTGTAGCCAACAAATGATCAAAATCAATACAGCAGAACCAGAGATGTCACCCTTCCTGATGTGGGTGGTGTCTACATTACCCACAGTGCAATTCAACCACTGAGTGACATTACTGGAGGCAATCAGAGTACATGCAGATTCCTCTAGAGCCAACAAAAGGCTTTATACGACTGTTTAACACACAGTAGTACTCTCCAACTACTAACTGGGACTCTCACCTGTGACAGGTGGCTCACTGGACTCTCTAGTAACTACAGGAGCTTCAGCAGTCAGTGTCTGGTACTCCAGTGTGCTGGGATCTGCCTCCACCACAGCCTCAGTCAGGCACACGTTCTCCAGCTGGAACTCTGGCACGTATCCTGTAGAATCCACCACACAGCATCTTATTACTACACCAGAGCCAAAATGTGCCACACACAATAATATTCAAAGAACTCCTGTGATTTAGTGAACATGATAAATTGACTGAGTCACTCCAGCTTACCTTCCTGATTGGTTAGATTGTTGGGGAACTGCACCCATGGCTGCTCAGGCTGCAGGTAGGCGGGGCTGGAGACGTCCAAGTTAAAGCTGGGGTTGGTCCAGACTTCAGCATCAGGGTTAAGGCTGGGGGCAGTGATAGGTCCCTGAAACAAAACCACAAAGTGTTCAAAACATTAATCCAGTATGAAGAGATAAATCAGGTTAGTTATTCATCAATCTTTTAATTAAAAATCTAACGTTCAAATGTGTAATTGAAAGTACTGAATAAAAGCACAGAACTGAATGCCATATGATCTTACTCAATGCTACAACAGAGATGTGGAGGAAAACATGTTCTTGGTTACATTTCTTAGAAAGTTCAGTCACTCAGTCAGGTGAAGTTGCGTCATCCACAACCCATTTCTGGCAAAACAGTGTTGCAGCATTCTCATAAACAGCTGAAGTAGCTGAGGACTTGTTTTAAAACATAAAATCACCCAAGCTTTTAGTTTAGCAGCTACAGTGATGATGTTGACTTAAAAAGTATGTAAATAAGTAATCTGAAGTCTCCCAAAACCCGAAAGATTACAGCCAACTACTTCAGCTGTTTAGCAGAATGCTGCAACACTGCTTTGCTGTGAAGTTCCAGAAGGTTTTGTCGACTGTTCCTTTAAAGCTCAGGCACACTTCATCAACCCGTTTAAATTGTATCTCCAACATTGTTTTCAGATAACAAACCCTCTGAACCTGAGTGAACACAACGCTGACACATGGAGGCTGTTACTTTACATACTGTACGTCTGTGAACCCACAACGCAACGCTTTTTATTTCTCAGCTCATTCTTGCAAATCTGTGACGCATCAAAGACGTCTGTGTGAATAACCAACGCTCCTTATGTAACATCTTCCAAACAAAGAGTATTTAAAGACGTCCAATCCAGTCGTGGATTCTTTGTGTGTGTGCGTGTGTGTGTGTGTGTGTGTGTGTGTGTGTGTGTGTGTGTTTAGTTTAGTGCATGAATGCACCAATAAATCACTCTGAACCTCAAGGCTCAACCTCAAGTCTTTCTTTGTCTGACTGAACATTGTTTCTACTTAAGGGGTTAAACCTTCACATTGAATATTTTCACTGAACCCAACTGTCTCATGTTGAGTGAACACTTACAGGCTGAGTGCAATCTGTGTGCCAGTCCCACACACAGGGTCCCTGAGGCATCACAGTGCTGTATGGGTAGGCTCCCAGCAGAGCCATAGAGGGCTGGAGCTCAGACACCAAGGCTGGGATCTGCTCTGATTCGGTGCCCGTCTTGCGGTCGCCCTGGGTGGCTTCGACCTCAGACACACCCTGGGCCCACACTCCACAGCTCTGCTCCAGGCCCAGCTTGATCCAGGGGTGGGGGTAGAGGCGGCAGACGGAAGCGTCGCCGTCCTCCCCCAGCAGCTCAGACACCATCTCCCTCATCCCTCCTTCGTGCTCTCCCTCCTCAGCAGTGGCTGACGGATTGTGACAGAGGGGATGGATCTCATATGACGGAGTTGAGGCGTAAACATCAATCTGGCCTGGGTCCACAATGATCATGACGGGGTCGTCCTGGCAGTCCAAAACCGAGGTGTTGTCATCTGGACAGCCGAAGCCGTTAGGAATCATGTACAAGTCACAGTTGCTGGTTTCATCATGGTCCTTGAACGGCATCTCAGTGGCTGAAATACTGAACGTTTCTGGAGGAATATCCTCCTCCTGTGACATGTGTTGCTTCATCTCTTCCATTTCCTCATCAGAAGCTGTCTGACTGCTCAGGTCTTCAGGCTGACAGCTGTCCTGAGGTTCCTTAATGTTAACCAGCTGTGGAGATGGAGCAGGATGAAGGGTGGTGGTCTGCTCGCCTGACAGTGATTTGTCAGGAGTTTCTGGAGGAAAATCACGGTCAAGTGCATCGTGCTCCTCCTGTGACATGTGGCTCTTCATCTCATTCATTTCCTCTGAGCAAATTCCATCTGGTGAATCTCCAGCTTGAGGCAAACAGTCAGCAGCGTCATGCTGCAGGCCGATGTGGACTTCAGGGTCACAGTCAGAGGTTAATAATCCTGAGGGTTGTGTATCTGCAGATTCATGCTTCACTGACACAGGGAGGGGCTGATGGATGGGAGTCTCCTGTGCAGCTGCTGTCTCTTCTTCCTCACACATACACATGAAGACTTTCTCTGGTGGATTTACCATCTGGTGGATTTGGCTGCATCCACTCTCAGAACTGCCAGCTTCAATCTCTGGGCAGGAACGATGTTCTCCTTTCTCTGAAGATGTGCACAGATACAAGGAAGATGAAGGTGGAGTGGAGGAGGTAGTAACAGAGAGCGGGTTATCAGCTGTTTCTGGTAAAACAACAGTGACATCAGCTTTCTCAACACGTGTTTTTTTGTCATCTCCACTCAGGAGGAGATCCTGAAGAGGCTCCTCTGAAACACTCATCAGAGACAGCAACGCATCCTCAGAACTGTTGACTTCTTCACCAGGAGGCTTAATGCTGCTCAACTCAAATGTTGGATCGTTTGAGTTAACATCAACTTTGTCAGATGTGATGGAGTCGCTCTGGTGAGATGTGGACCTGATATCTGACAGAGCGTTCAGATCTGTGTGGCAGGAGAAGGCGGTCAGGTCTGCAGGCACTGATGACACAGCGGAGATGGTGGAGACGGAGGAGACTTCAGTGAGAGTTGTATCTGCTGTGCTGACATTACCCTCCTCACTGTGGCTGCTGTATGTGCTCACAGCGATGGGCCGGCTCTGCAGGGATGAACCATCCAGCTCTATCTGTCCCTCAGACAGAGGCAACACATCCTCCTCCTTGTGCAGCAGATTGAAGCTGAGATCGCTCTGACTGGAAGCGTCCAGCTCGGTAGTTTCAGCCGCTGCCGGTTGTGGACTTTGGATGAGCTGCTGTGTTGACAGGTCAGACCACCGCAGATGATCATCCAGAGGGTTAAAGTCCGAATCAACACTCTGATCCAAATCTTCCTCCTGGAAATTGACCGCTGTTTCCTCTGTGGCCCTGAGGGGTCCCTCTGCTGCTCTGTGGTCCACTGAACACACTCTCTCCACGCACACACACTCCTCTGTAACGCTTTTCTCCTCTGACCCCTCCACACATGCACTTTCCTCTGTGTGTGACATGTCATCCTTGGACTCCTCTGTGTCCTCTGGGGCTGCCTGGTCGGTCAGCTCTCCAGGCTGAGGGCTGTCTCGTGTGGACGTTTGAGGATCCTCTCTGTTTGTCTGACTGCTGGTTGGGGGCTCCAGCTGTGGAGGTACAACAGGAGGAGGGGTGGTGGAGTGTCTCTGTGACAAAACAGTGGAAGACGGTTCAGCAGTTGACTGCGCTGGAGCTGGTTCCTCATCATGTGACAGATGGGTCATCGTAGACTGTGTGACATGCTCACAGAATGCGGATGCATGTGTGTGTGACTGGCTGGAGGCTGGAGACTCCACTATGCAGGACAGAGCAGCTGTTTCTATGTCAGCTGTTTGCAGTGACAGTGTTGCTCCAGCTGTTTGGGATTGGCTGTGAACGTGGTCGTGTTCAAGGTCATCAGCGTCAATGGAACATATGCTGTAGAAGCTCCGGGTCCTCGTTTCGAAACCTTGACCCAGTGTGGTTGTGACCACGCAGGCCTCCTCTCCTTCCTCATCGTTGCGCTCGGCTCCGGGCTGGACCCCCTGAGGCCCCTGACACACACTGACCGGCGGCAGCTCGCCCGACACCTCCCTCTCTGCGACCCGGTCCTGAGCGTCACCGGAGTGTAACCTGGCGGGAGCTGACCAACTGCTTAACTGTTTGTGCTGCTTCTGGCCATCTGGGTGCGAACTGAACCACGAAGCTCTGATTGTGGCGTTCTCCAAAATCTTCTGTCTGACTGGACTCCGTGTGGGCACCTCCTTATAGGGAGCCGGTCCACAGCTGGGCCTGGCAGTGTGTGTCACACCTGCCTCTGCGTCCGTGTTTGAATGTATGTTTGTGCTGGTTGTGATAATAATAGCCCCGGTCTCCTGTTGAGTGCTAGCTGCTTTAGGATCCCTCTCGCTCTGTGTGTCACCGTCCCTGCTGACCACGGCTGCCTCCGGACAAACTTTGTTTTCCACGTCTGGATTTTTTTCTTCATCCTCTGAAGGCTTCCTGTGGGCCCCTCCATCTGCCACACATGTCCCCTCTTCGTCCAAGCACACATGCTGAGCCACAGCCGCAGCGTGTTGCCTGACCTGTTCCGTCACCTCGTTCAGCCCATCGTGGAGCGGGGGCTGTAACAGACCGCTCCTCTCGTTCTGCAGGCCGGGGTTCAGCTCCTTACTAAAGCAGCACCCCATCTTCTCCGGCCTAGAGTGGGAACAAAACACAAGACTTCTATGGCCGAACGCACTGAGAGCCTACACAACACGGGACAATATCATGAGCAGCTCCTCACGATGGCTCAGCCGCATGCAGAAAGAGAAAAGACCCTCTACTCCTCCCTGATTCACCCCCTCCCCTTCCCTCCCCCTTTTCCCCTCCCCTGCCCAGAATAGCAAATGTGAAGGAGCTCACATGTCCCTGCCACTCAACAGTGGGCCGCACACCACTTTGTGTGTGTGTGTGTGTGTGTGTGTGTGTGTGTGTGTGTGTGTGTGTGTGTGTGTGAGAATGTATGCGGGAGCCCTAGTTAGGATACAGTTTGAAAGGGGTCAGCACATGGCCCAGCAGCCACCAATCACAGAGCGGTAATGCAGCAGGGTCCACTCCTCCCTCTCTGTCCCTGAAACTCCCCCTTCCTCCCATCCGACCATTCACTTCTCTTTCCCTCCACTCTGACTTACATTAGTTTAAGCCTCCTCCCTGCCTCCCCTCACAAGGCCACGAGCTGTCAGGGCCCCAACAATCACTCAGACTATTCTGCCTGCCTGTTGTGAACAGGCTGAAAGCTAGAGATGACATAATCAGTGTAAATTTAAATAACAGTAACTTAATAATATTGCTATTTCTGACTACAAACATAATCCTGAAAAGGTTATTTACTGTTTCCCCCAGTAAAGGTTAGAAAGTTACTCAGAACCAGAGTCTGAAGATAGACGGTGTGAGAATGTGATCTTAAGTTATATAAATGAAGCAGACTTGACTTGTTCAATCAAGAGTTACTTCCAGACTGAAATCTGACCATGAAGTTGATTTCAAACATGTTCAGACCAGATTTGTGAGTAGTTCAGTATGACTGTCCGTGTAGCGAGCGGTTAATGTTACAGTACCTGGTAGACGTAGCAGAATCCAGGACTCAGTGCTCCGAGCGTGAACTGCACCTGTAGATCAGCCGGACACAGTGGATGCTGGTCTGAAGTCATGTGACTCGGGCTGGTGGGTAACACGATGGGACAAGAGCTGCTGCTGTCGATGGTCACCAGGGGGACGGCTGGAGGAGCACAGGAGACAGGAAGTGAGTCACAACAGCAGCTGGCCTGGAGAAAAAACGCTGCAACCGCAAGAGGGCTCAAAGTGGAGGAGTCCTGCTGAATACTGCTCACTGAACTGCTGTAAAGTAAACAACAGGGTCATAATTTCATATTTGTCTGTGATAAGCAGATGTACATCTAATGGGTCCGCCTCAGGCTCCGCTAATGATTACTTAGATTACCCAGAGTGCTGTAGTGAACCCTGAGGTCAGCATCGCTGTGGTCCCCTCAACAAAAAGCCTGCAGGATCTTTTAACTGGATTTCGGATTACTGCAGAAAATAGAAAATCTCTTTGACAAACACAAGTTTCTGATACTTACACATTTTGTTTATTTCTCTTAGTCAAAGCCAAACTGATTTTCTCCTACAGAGGATCAATAAAGACACAACCTATCTGATCTTATCCAAGATGTTATTTCAGTCTGTTCAGAAAACGTCTTTAACAACAAGGAAACTCAAACTAAACTTTTTACGTGTTCAGATGAATTTAGCTAACATTTAACTTTGTAATATTTAAACATTTATCTGTTTATATCACAATGAGAAATCATCAGATAGCTAGATCAAATGACAGAGCCATAAAGTTAGTGGTTGAGGGGGAGAAGGATTAGTTCTGGTTCACTTTGGTTCCTTATCCAACTTTTCTGACACAGACTGACATTAAAGTTAACAGCTCACGTTTAAAAGCATCGTGTTAGCATCATTTGGAAGCTATAAGCTAAGTCAAGTTAGCTTCAGCACATTCAAAACAACCGAAAACAGGCGTTTGTAGTTCAATCAATTTATTTGAGCAGGGTTTTATTGCATTCTGTTTTATATTCCTCTTAGTAAACTGACTTTCTCCTACAGAGGATCAATAAAAAGTACATCTCATCTAAAATGACTGAACTTTCCTTTTCAGGTGAACTGTTCCTTTAACCTTTAATAATAATGCATCTGTCAAAGGCTGACATTAGCTCCATGAGATGGTGCTCACTGGTTCACATCAGTTTCAGCTAACCAGACTGAGTAAGGTCAAGAAAATATGTTAAAATGTGGGAATGAAGTTGATTTCTCACTCATTTCTGGTGCTAACTGACGTTAGCGCTAACGGCTAACGTTTACGAAGCATCTTGTTAGCACACTTTGAGAGCTATAAGCTACGTTAAGTTAGCTTTAGCACATTCTAAACGACTTAAAGTAGATATTAGCAGTTAGGTTTTGTGGTAAAATGTAAATCTAACTAGTTAAATGACGTGTATATAAATATATGAGGTCTGGTGTTCTGATCGATCTCAGCGCGCTGCGGTTTTGAAGGCAGTCCTTAATTATTAAGCGTGTCTGTTAGCTTCAGTGAGGGAGCAAAACCTTTAAAAAACCCAAAACAAAAAACACTTCTGCTAATGTGCAGAAAGTCAAGTTATCCGAGCTGTGATCCCCTGGTGGAAACAGCAGCTAACATATCGGAGTTCGTAATTAGCCATCTACCGTTAAGTTAGCTAGCTAACGTCCATTAATCGAACCACAACATCAACGTTAAAAGAAGCTAACGGTCACCGCTAGCTAACCCTAACGTTAAACAAACATGTTTTAACACAATCCTGTAAAAAAAAACCTGTTTCTGTCCGAGTTGTTGACATTGGTGCTGACTCACCTGTCACCTGTCCTCCTGCTGCGTTAAAGTCAGGCTCGATTTCCTGCAGTTTGTGTGCGGGACTGTGACTTTGTCCCTGCGGTTTTCCCCCAAACCACACTTTAACGCGACTGTCGGTAGTTACCAGGGGAACTGTGCGTTTACATGAAATCTGGAAATTAATGTTATCATATTTTAAATGATCTTAAAGTACACCTGCTGGACTCCCACAGGACATGACATATCAAAAGGACATTTGACAGGAAAGGTAAATGATTTTCTTTTTAATTAGTAGTTTTTTTTTCGTGATTTATTTACTCAGCCAATCAACCGTTCCATAACACTTTTTGAGTTAGGTTTACTTAAAAGTATTTAATGGAAACATAATAGGTGAAAAAATTATATTGAATCAGTTCATTTAATCCCCATTATGTCTTTTTAAATTTGACAGTCCCCTTTAAATCAGGCAATTAGAGTATCAACGTTAGGATTATAGAAATACGGAGGTCCTCAAATGCATCCTAGATGTCCTACAAAATAAAAGTCTGACTGAAAATGCTTAAATCATAATTGATAAATATATATATATATATATATACATATATATATACATTAATGTTCCCTTAAATGAACCAAGAATAACACTGAAACAAATGTAGTTATTAATCAAAAAGTGACATCAATTGATATTTCTGCTGAAAGAAGTAAAAAGTAGTTTTGGAGAAGAAATTCAAACTCATAATTTTAATACTTAAAATATTAATGAGTTGATAAGACAAACTCAGATATATTTGTTTTACAGGCTTTTAATAGGATATTCGTTTATCTGTTGAGCCAGTGATATATTGTTTTGTTAATTTCTGATTTTTGGTAAATTAAGTCCTCCATAATAATATATATTTCTTTTTTAATAAATTAAATTTCTCGATTTTTTCCCCCCCATATATTGTTTTTCTGTTTGTTGGTTTTTGTTGTCATAACTGATTGTTCAATTATGTTTTCTATAAAATAATATTTCCCATTTAAAAAATAATTATTTGTCCTGAAGGTATTTAGATAAACATGAGTATGAAAATATCCACTCTGTGTTAGCATTGTGTTTATAATCTTACTATCATTTATATCATTTTCATTCAGTTAATGATGTGAATTTTGTTTCCCAACATGAAGTGAAAACTTAATTTCTTATTTTGCTTGCCAACTTTTAGAATATAAAATATATTTATTAAAACATAAATATACAAAGTGACCAGCTTTTAAAAGAGCCACCTGCAGGTCGCGATCAACCCCGAAAGTCAGACACAGAACGGGTGCAGCAGAACCTGCAGAACACAAATTCACTTTTACATCCTCATGAACAAGATAAAAATTTAATGAGAAAAGAAATTAACTTCCAACGTACAGCAGGAGGCTGGTTGTTCATCAAAAAGGGGAAGTAAGAAGAACATTATCACACAAGTTTGATCCTAATAGGATATTTCCCTGCAGCTATAAGGAAACAGACAAATGTGTCATTACAATGAAAAGTTCTTCTGAGCACAGAAAGCAGAGTCATTATCCAGGAAGTCTCAGGATTCATCACACTCCTGTGAGACAAACGTCAGCGAGAGACTTCATCTGAGGAACTCGAGTGCTTCTATCTCTGTTGTGGAGGAGATGATTAATGATGGAGCCAGAGCTGAAGGGCCTCCTCAGTGATCAAGTGTCTGTGGAGGAATCCCCCAGAATGCTCTCTGACTGAACCCTGCTCTCGGACACCATGAGGAGCTTGCAGTGCTGGATCAGGAGTACAGGCTCCAGTAGATGGTGTTGAAGAGCAGGTAGGACAGCGGGAAGGCCAGCCGGGAGTACGAGTCGATCATGTAGCTGTTGCTGACCAGCAGGTCCACGTTCTCCCGCACAGAGCGCTGCCGGCGGAGGCGAGTCCCCTCTGCGGGCCGGACGTCTGGGGTCTGGGCCGGCGTGGAGAGGGGGTCAGAGGTCAGAGTGGGCGCGATGCGGGAGAACGGAGTCAGCTCAATGTCATTGTCATGGAAACAGCCGTCGAAGGCCATCGCCTGGCTGGCGTTGAAGGTGGACGGGATCTGAAACAGGACAGGGAGAAGACAGAAGATCAGAACATGCCGAGCAGACAAAAAAACAGCTCCAGAACCAGGTCTCTGTGGGTCTCTGCGGGTCTCTGCGGGTATCTGCGGGTATCTGTGGGTCTCTGTGGGTCTCTGCGGGTATCTGCGGGTATCTGTGGGTCTCTGTGGGTCTCTGTGGGTCTCTGCGGGTATCTTTGGGTCTCTGTAGGTCTCTGTGGGTATCTGGGGGTGTCTGCGGGTCTCTGTGGGTCTCTGCGGGTCTCTGCGGGTCTCTGTGGGTCTCTGCGGGTCTCTGTGGGTATCTGTGGGTCTCTGCGGGTATCTGTGGGTGTCTGTGGGTCTCTGTGGGTTACTGGGGGTCTCTGTGGGTATCTTCAGGTCTCTGTGGGTCTCTGTGGGTCTCTGTGGGTTACTGTGGGTCTCTGTGGGTCTCTGTGGGTTACTGGGGGTCTCTGTGGGTCTCTGTGGGTCTCTGTAGGTCTCTGTGGGTGTCTGTGGGTCTCTGAGGGTCTCTGTAGGTCTCTGTGGGTATCTTCAGGTCTCTGGGGGTCTCTGTGGGTCTCTGTGGGTCTCTGCGGGTCTCTGTAGGATTTGTTTCAGAGTTCAACTCAGCAACTCATGTACTAAATTATTCTCAGACTGTCCGATTAGTTGTTCGTACTCAAGACACTCGTGAAGAATAAGTCAGAATAATGTTGTTTCTGATTATTCCAATAGCACATAAACACACCGCTTGTTCTGCAAAACAATTGTTTGTATTGTTGTATTATATTGTAATTCAGACGTTGTGCAGTTTTATTTCTGTTTGAGAAGGAAGTTTTAGTTGCTTTTTATCTCCCAGGTAAAACCAGCCATGATTTACTAATTTCTCCTTTAAACAATGAAGTGTTTTTTGCAATTTTACGTAAAAAAAAATCAACCTGTTATCCAAGATCCAAGTGTGAAGTACAAGTACCTCAATTTTTTACTTGAGTAGATGTATTTAGTTACATTCCAACACTGGAAACATACTCACACAATGCCAGATTAAAGTCCCTGTGTATGTGTTGTGGTGTAATGTCTCTGTTTGGCCACTAGAGGGAGACACACAGTGGAACATGGCTGCCATGTCTCCCTGCTCCTCCCACTTTTCCCTCCCTGTTGATGTTTGGTGTTACAGTCCAGTGCTGACCTTCCCCTTCTTCATCTTCCTCATCTCCTCCAGAGTGGTGCAGTAGTTCACGGCTGCGTACTCGATCACAGACAGGAAGACGAACAGGAAGCTGGTCCACAGGTAGATGTCCACCGCCTTCACATACGACACCTGGACCACAAACACACACATACACAAAGTCGAACATGGAGAAGATGAAAATGTAACTCACACGTGAAGCAGGTGGAGGTCAGATGTGCAGTGACCAGTTACTGCAACATCACCAGACTCCATTAACAAATCATGTAATTTAAAGATTTTTTTGCATGAGGAGGAACTTTACACACTTTGTGAAATGTTGCTATGACAGATTTTATATTAATAATGCCTTCTTGTAAATTCGGCATCAAATACAAAACATGTAGTTGTTTCTTTCCTTGTAAAAAATGTCAGTTTGTAGAGTTTGTTACTGCACCTAGAGGCAAACAAACAGAGCTGTTACCTGAGGCATGGAGGAGGACACTCCTGTGATGATGGTGGACATGGTGAGCACTGTGGTTATACCTGCAGGAGGACGACAAGAGGAGTCTTTACCTCGCAGCTCGCCTGTTTTCAGACCGAACACAACCTACAATCCACTGGAAACACTGTAGGAAGGTTTGTGAAGACTTAAAGATTGAAATATCATCCAAGTGTCTTTAGAAAATAGAGATAAATATCTCAACCTCACGTTAGACAAAGATCACTGTTCAAGGTTTCCTAAATATTTATGTTCTGTTATTTTATTTGTACGCAGAGGATAAACACTTGTTGTTAAGTAAAACATGTTGAATTTAACATATTATAGACCCATTTGTGACTGAAAAATAAATATCTCTAACTTGATTGCAGAACAAGAACAATTTGCATTTATTTATTATCCATTTAGGAACTTCTGAGTTGAAAACTATGTGTACTTTAGAAGAAAAAAACAGACATTTTTCATGTGCAAACGTAATATTTGCACCTTCTGTGTATCCCAATAACACAAATAAGTTCATACAGTCACATGATGCTGTCTCCACAAAGTAAATCATTACTTTTTAAGGGTAAACACTTTGGTTTTTGGTTCAAGTTAATCGATAAATGTAATTAATGTAGCGTGTTACCCAAAGAGACTCGTGCAGGAACGGCCCTCCTGTCGATCCAGAAGGAAACCCAGGACAGGACGACCATCAGCATGGTGGGAAAGTACGTCTGCAGCATGAAGAAGAAGATGTGCCTCCGCAGGATGAAGTTAATGAAGAGACGGTTGTACCAACCTAACGAGACGAGACGGGGGAAGATGTCAAACAGGAGGAGAGTCTTTTGTGTTAAAGACAACTGAGCATGGCATTTTTTTCTGAATTCCCAACATGTCAATCTGCTGCTGATACCAAAGACTGCACACACACAGGTGCAGATAAAAAGTATGAAAATGCAACTCACTTTTAAAACAACTAGATGTTCGATGTGCAGCACATCATGCATTTCATTAAGCTAGCAGAGCAGCCACACACTGCAACATCCCCAGACTCCTTTAACAAATCACGTGATTTAAGACTTGTTGTGCCAGAAGACACTAAAAACAAACTTTGTGAAATTTTGCTACAACAAATTCTAAATCATTGGAGCCTTCTTGTAAATTCAGTATTAAATGCAAAACATGAAGTTGTTTGTTTCACTGTAAAAAGTGTCACTTTGTGGCAGCATCTCTGTATCAGTCTATCTAACCTGACATTATTTAGCAGCTGTCTGAACAACTGATGAATTAATTCATTTATGACAGTAAACATGTCAAATTGTATAAATACAGCAAAAAGTCACCAGACTCCCTTTAAAAATTGCACAATTTTATGAGTTGTCGAGTTAGGAGAACCTTTGTAAACTGTGCGAAACACTCTAAATGACAAATTCCTAATAATATTGGCCTTCTCGTTAATTCGGCAAATGTTTTACATGAAGATATGCTGCAAATGGATTCACTGGACCCAGATCAAAAGTAGACAAATGTTTATAGACACCACTGTTGAAAATCAGTTTATCATTGGTGAACCACTTTCTGCATCATTTTGAAAACAGATACTCCAGCCCATTCACAGAGAATTTAGGTTATTAAGACACACACACACACACACACACACACACACACACACACACACACACACACACACCGGTGCTGCTGTAGAAAGCCAGGCCGCTGGAGGCGTGGAAATGCTCAATGAAAAATTGAGACAAGACGATCTCGTCCGTCCTCAGAGAGTCGTTCCCATTCTTCCAGTAAAGCATCAGGTCGTTCTCATTATACGCATCTGTGGAGAGAGACAGAGAGCAGAGAGGTGTTCAGTGTCATGGAAAACTGAGGACACACACAGATGTTGGCTGGATTTAGTGACAGTCATCTGAGTTTTACTTGTTTTTGTTTATATACATCGATCAGTCACAGCATCGACAGGTGAAGTGATTCACTTTGATCATCTCATTACAATATCTTGTTCTGCTGGGAAAGCTTGTGTCCACGTGACACACACGACACAATCAAAACACCGCTGCAGATAAAGTACAGCGCTCCATAAAACCACTCAATGGCCTGAGGAGCGTAACAACAAGATCAGGTCTTGGCCTCCAAATTCAACGATCCCAAACCGATGAAGCTTTCAGTGGGATGCGCCAGAACAAGTCCAGTCCATGGAGGCCCCACCTCCCAAACAACAGGACTCCAAGACTCTGCAACCAACGGCTGGTGCCAAACACCACAGGACACACCCAGAGGTCCCGAGCCAACACCTCGGGGGTCGGAGAGAAGTTTGATCAGCCCGGTCCGGACTTGTTCCGGCATTACCCACAGATGCTCGATCAGATTGGGATATGGAGAATTTGGAAGCGATTTTGACACCATGAGGTCTTTGTGAAGGCCACTGCTGTCGCCATGAGGGGGCGAACATATCAAGATTTCCCAGCAACATTCTATTCCAGTCAGTCAGGTGGTCTACGTGCACGTCCTCGCAAATTACAACACCTCGCATTCCTGACAACATTGAGACCTCAAAATCTGAGATTCAAGGACTCTGTTTGCTGCATTCTCTGTGTGTGTGTGTGTGTGTGTGTGTGTGTCTCACAGCTCTCCAGCTCCAGCGAGCAGTTCTGTGTGTCCAGAGGGAAGCTGCTGAAGTCCATGGAGCAGAGAGCCGTCACAGTGACCCTGAAACACACAAAAACTCACTGAAGTTACTCATCAGGTCCTGGATCGACCTCTCCTGCTGTTGTCATGGAAACCGGTATGTGACCGTCTTGTTATTCTCTGAAGTTCTTTCCTTTCAGGTGACCCGGCCGTGCTGACGCTGGCCCAGGAGCACTGCTAACAAACAGGTGATTTTCAGCTCAAGTCTTGCAGCCAATATCTTTTTTACCAGATGTCCTCAGGAGCATCTTCAAGCCCACAACCTCCATTTTACCTCCACAACTTCCCTTCCTCCGTCTCCACCCGTCCCCGTCCCGTACCTGACGCTGTACAGGATGTTTCCATCGGGGTAAACCCGCAGCATGATGTTCTCCATGGTGGTGTCGTGGATGAAGGAGCGCTTGGAGTGGACGAAGAACACGTCAGGAACCCAAATCTTCTTCACGAGCCTCGAGTCAAACGTCCTGCTCAGGTTGTTTCGGGACGGAAACGCCAACCGCTCGTCTTTCCAGTAGTGACGCAGGTAAAGAGTCATGGTGAAGTCCTGCACACGCAACAACAAAGACAAGTCATAATGATCACACAACAGCTGTTTATATCGAACATTACTTTTGTTTTGTTTTGACTGTGTTCATCCGTGTCTTTATTGCCCAGCCTTTCTCTTTCTGTGTGTTTGACTTTGATTGTTCTCGTGTTTTATTGCCTTTGCTTTTAGTACAAACACTTTCTCCTTGTATGACTATTAATCACTGCAAACAAAAACGGGAAGGGAGGATCATTTGATGTCAAAGTCTGACTTTTTTTTCAAGTCCTTCAGTTTTATTTTGAGGGTAATGGCGCTGAAAAGGCTCAGAAATCAGTGCCAGTAAAGAAAGAGATGGACATTTTTCTGCAGCAGCCCGAGGACATGATGACAATGTGCACCATCCTCTCCACCATTCATCTCTCTCGGCTGCAGGAACTCGATAAAGCACTTTTAAGTAAGTGGCTGCTTGAGTTAAAAGACCATCGAGGGGTCACAAACCAGACAGGAAGTGATGTCACAGCAGCATGAAATGTGGAGCTCAAACTCTCTGATGTTCCAGATTTCTGTAAGTATCAGAGCGGTTAGCTTCTTGTTTACTGTGAGTTAAACTGCAGATAATCTGGGAACACGGAGCATTTACACACAGTCAGGATCTGATTCTGATGTCATGTTTTCTGCTAATCATCCAAAGGGTGAAACACAAAAAAAAATTTGGAGTGAAGTCGTCCTCCTGATGAATCCTGAGCTCCATCAGAGCTGTTTGAAATTAATTATTTCAGAAGCCAAAACTTCAACTTTGTTTCTTCAAACTTACAGCTTTTAGTTTTGCTACCTAAACGTGCGGTTTGTTTACAGCAGTGACACTACTGCACGCATGGAAATGTTTAAAATGACGGATATCTGAATAGCGCGCCCTTCAAATAGCAGGAAAAATACGCTACTTGTTGCTTTTCTGCTGCATCAAGATAACAAAGCGCCTGACGACGCTTCACTTTAAGACTTTTGCTTCTTACAAATCGTGGGCGCTGGGTGTAAAAATAACAACTGTGTCGGTCATAAAGATGGAGCCCTACACGTTTCCTCCGTCCTGTCAGGTTCATCTCTACAGCTCAGAGTCATTTGAGTCTCACCATGTTGACCTCTGAGATGCTGTCGATGCTCTCCACCTGCACGTCGATGCCAACAGGGATGGCGGCGCCTGGAGCCAAGATAAGATCATCATTAGCTTTAAAGTCAGAAATCAAGGCAACATCAGAACAACCTTCAGGAAAACACTCGCTCTCCTCAGATCTGCACAGGTGTGCTGCAAAAAATACCCATTTGCAATTTGAGATTCTGCAGCTTGTGTTTAGTATCATGTAACAAAACATTTTATACATTTCTTAGTGAAGAATTATCGGTGAAAGAGTTTGAAATGCACGATGGGGGAAATCAGTTAGTCAGCTGTAACCGGTGCTGACATGTTAAAGGAAATGATGTGATTATATTCAGAAAACCTGAACTGAGTGTTCGTGCCCCAGGAGGGTAAACATCCTGTTTCAGAGGCTTTTCCCCACCAACATGAGTAAAACTTTGGAAAAAAACCTCCAAAAATGTAAACTAAATTGCAATGAATTGTTCCGAAATTACACAACCTGAGTTTCAGCAGCCTGTATCACATCTGCCTCAGTCACATCATCTGTATCAGCCCTCAAACCTCATTCTGGTCAAACACTGGTAGCAACAACAACAGCTCACCGCAGCCATCAACATCTGTCCTCCACACTCCCCGGCTCCATCCGCCTCATTAGCAGATTACGCTTGTTTAACCGCCTGAACAACCTGATTTGTGCACACAAACAGAGCAGAAATAGCTAAAACAGCTCAAATCCCCCCAAAAAACAATCTCCAATCGCAGCTACTCAGCCTCTGTTTGCAATCATGACAAGCAAACTTTGAGAGGGAGGGTTTCTGATCCTCCCTGTAACCGACTGTGATGATGTTTGGTGGTCAGCTCACTCGGGTCATTTTAGGATTCATCCATTGCTGCGGCCTGCTGACTAACCAGGGTCATTCCTGACTCGAACCACAAGCATCAGCAGTGATTTTCCTGTTATCTTAAACTCCTAAACACTTCCGCCTGCAGGGCTTCTGTGAGGCTGCTCACAGAAGCCTGAGGTCAACAATCACTTTAAATTTAGAGAAGCCTGACCGGGCAATAACTCTTACACCACTAATCCCTTAAAATCATTCCTATAAGTGACAGGAAGCTCAAACTGCAGGAACGTGTGATCTGTGTTTGGGTTTCTTAGAGGTCCGCTGCAGAGTTCTGGACCAGGTGGAGTGAACATAAAAGAAAACTTGCAGCTGGAACAAGAGCAGCGGCTCTGTGTGGCTGCACAGCTTTGAGCTAAATGCTAACTTTAGCTTTCTAATCGCATCCTTGATGAATATATTCACAAAGACAACGCTAACATGCCGATGATTAGAAGCTACTCACTTTTACTATAATTAATATTTTTAGTTTAACATTTCAGCACTTGCTTTTTAGCATTAAATTAAGTGCAAGTTTTGACCAGAGGATGGCAGCAGACGTAAAGTTAACACAGTCCCGTCGATCCATCCAGCAATTGTTGAGACATTTTACTTAAAACCACAAATGTTTTATCTCACTAAAAAGATCAGGGATTCATCCTCTGGGAACTGTGAATATCTGAACTAAATTTAATGGCAAATCATCTTCTTGTTGTTGAGATATTTCAGTCTTCGGCGGTGGAACGACCAACCGCCAGGCTGCTAGCATGCAGCTCCAGAGTTGGACCATAAGAAGGTCAATGACTTTTAATATTAGCTTTAAAATTTGGTGCAATGAAGAGAAGTTACATTTTTGTCGAGATTAAGCTCAAGAAATCATCCATTCTTTTATTCTTCTTAACTGTGTCATGCTTCATGTGTCATGCTGCACTGAAAAAATGATACGTTACATTTCTGAAAGACTAGAACTTTGTTATATGGTGAATAAAAGTAAACGTAACTTGAATAAACTTTAAAAATGACCTTGTTTTTTTGCCTCGTGTTACTCGAGCAAATGTTTCTCTGCACAAACAGCAGAGACTCTGGTTCTGGTTCTGGTTCTCTGTCTCCTCTCTGTAACGTTACGCTCATGATGTAAAGTCCGTTTCTCCTCCAGCTCCAGTTAGCAGTCAGCAGAGCAGAGCAGAACCACCTGACAGTGGAGGTCCGCTCCGGATCACTGCTGCAGTCCGGCTGATCAACAGGAGTGAAGAGAAATCCACTTTCTATTCCCAGAAGTTAAAAGTTCTCCTTCCGTCGGATCAGAGCAGAATCTGATGATACAGGTGTTTATTCCTCCAGAAGGTCTGGATCTACAAATACTTTTCAAAAAAGAAACATAACCCAAGTTTAACGCGTGAAAAGTTCTGTACGTTCATTTTGTTCTGGTTTTGTGTAATCATTGGTGTCTCAGCGGATCGAGACCAAGAAAATGAAAATGCTTTTTGCAAATCACTGAAACCAGGTCTGCTGGTTTAGGCCATACGTAAACACACAGTCGCACACACGAGTTTGGGTTTGTCTGCGACCTCCGTACGTCCGTCTGGACGTGATTTACCAGGTTACATTCCTCTTTTCACTGTAAGGGTCAACAAGAATTAAAAAAAGATACACTCCAAAGTGTCTGTGTGCTTTTTAGATGTAAAGTGTGTTAATTCTGCTTGAATGTTCGCAGGCCGGCAGCTCAATGAACACTTTATTTAATGAAGTTCATCTGACAGCCAGGACCGTAAAGCTCCCGCCGCAGGCCGGCTTTGTCCCGCCGTGACTCGTAAAAAACCACCAGCGGCGCAGACTCAACATTTAGAGTAACCCAGACAACGAGTGCTGTTTGTGGGAAAAACCTGAGACAGAAGGTCACTCTCTCCTTCTCCTTTTCCCATGTGACACCCAGGCAGACTGTGTTTAAAGCAGGAGGTTTATGGAGAGACACGTGTGAAAGGAGGTCGTGTGATGATTCAACATCAACCCACAGCCGCTTTGTGTTTGGACAGATTTCAGAACTGTGACTCATTAACACCTTTACTTCCTGTTTGGACGGAACAATCTGTCCACCTCCTGGGCACCATCATCACCCGGGACCTCATCAGCTCCCTCACCGAGAAAGTACAGAGGATCTAAATCCTGTGACGGTACAAATATATAATATATACAAATATACAAAAACACGGAGTGCAGCTTTGAATTTGTGTCGGGGTGAATGTACACGGCAGCTGAGAGATGATAATGTCGTCGGTGTTTTCATATTAAAAAGTTCAACATCTGGGAAACACCGAGTGTTTGTGAGCATCGATGTTATAAATACGGAGTCCAGGTCTGTGTAGAGATGATGGAGACAGGTCTGTGTAGAGATGATGGAGACAGGTCTGTGTAGAGATGATGGAGACAGGTCTGTGTAGAGATGGAGACAGGTCTGTGTAAAGATGATGGAGA
>CAEMYA010000069.1:140167-163251 GCA_903131615.1 Diplodus sargus | reverse complement strand
ACTGAGTGAATACAGATGTTGGTCTCTGTCGCAGACGGGCCTCCACTCAATTAGTTCTGCTACAAACCAGGAAACTGCAGGAAACGGTCGGTCTCGGCTTGTTCCTGCTCGGCCTGTTTCACGAGCAGTCAGTCAGCCGCAGGTGGTCGCATTCTTTCTGTGAGTCATCGTGATTAATGATGTTAGAGTCACAGCTGTCATCTCTTCCGTCTGTGCAGGTGAACTCTGGATGATCCGGCCTTCAAAACACGGATATCTTTTCTGTGTTTGGCCCGAGGAGTTAATTGTTTGCCTGTCCGTGGTCCTGCTGGTCGCTCGATCCAGCTTTGGACTTTGTATTTGAGTAAATCTACAGCATGTCAGATTTACTCTAATAACACATCAAAATCATGTTTTAAGGTCATGTTATTTTGTCCCAAAACGTTTGCGCGCTCTGTCTTTTAATCCCTGAACACAACGCTGCAGATGGATCAATTCATAAGCAGCGTAATGCAGCTTTGAGGTCTCAGAGTGTTTGTTCGTCGGCCGCCCGCTGTGTGTTTGGATTCAGGCAGCGATCAGAGGAAGGAGAGAGGTGAAAGGTGGCGAGGAGGATTAAGAGGTGATTCTCTCGGCAGCGTCAGACTCCTACACGATCTATACCGATTCAACTCTGGCAGCTTAGACTGACTGTATTGTAATTAAAGCTCACAGCGGACTGAAATACACGCAGCCTTTATTTACTAAACCTTTACAGAACCACAGCGGCGGTTTTGGATGAAGCACCGACTGCAAATACCGTGTGTGCTTTACATCACGGCTGAACGTTGAGGAAATGTTTGTTTTTGCTCTCTTCGATGTCAGAATGTGTTTTGTTTTGTTCACTTTCTACTTCAGCTTCACTGCTCGTCCAACAGCTTTAAAGTGCTTTACAAGTTAAGATTTCTACATATAAAACATATGAGGTATAGCTAAAACAATTACTTGAATAATCAATTTTAATTTTGATCATCTTTCAATTCATTTTTAGTGCAAAAAATGTGGCGGACTCAGGATGTTTGAGGTGCGTCGCTTTATCAGGATCCACATCAAACGTTAATCCTCCATCCAAGTTTTGTAGTTTTGTTTTGTTCAGCAGGTTTTGTGTAATCTTGTTGTGTAATCTTCTTGACAAACCAACAAACAAACGGATGCAGGTGGAAACACGACGAGGTAACAACGAGCTGGTTGTGGTTTAGAGAAAGAAAGATAAGGAGACAAGTAACTATTTCATGAGAGACGGATTAAAAACAGAATGATCTAAAGGTTGAGATATGCTGACTTTAAGTCTGGATCCTACATTTCCCATGATGCAATTTGATAGTGTCTATCTTTAAAGGAACTGTTCATGCAAAAACAGTCATCATCTCCTTCCTCCGTACAGCTCGGCCGACGTCTCCCAGATTCAATTTTAAAAATGTTTTCACAGCCTTTTTTAAGCTGCAAAGCTAAAAGTGTGAGCGTGTACCCAGTCTGAAGCGTTTGCACGAACTTTAGGGTGTAAATAATGTTTCTTCAGATCAATTTGGGATCTCAGATGAGCTGCATTGATCCACTTTAGTCTGAACCAGCTGCTTCAGCAGAACGCTGCAGCTCCGTTTTACTGTGAAGCTCCAGAACTACTTTCCATCAAGAGATGGAGACTTTTTTTTGCATGAACAGTTCCTTTAAAGATAGACGCTATCAAGTTGCATCATGGGAAATGTAGGATCCAGACTTAAATGTAGATCCTACAGTCCAGAAACCTTTCATGAAGTGAAGTATATTTCCTTTAACAACAAACTCATCATCAGCAGCATCGGGATGAATCAGATCCGAGGTTTGGTACCAGACACACTCACAGCGTGGAGAGCAGCAGCACACTTTTAGCATCATGGCGTCCAACTATAACGTCTTCAGACCGGTGTGGCCCGATGTGAAGTTTATAGGGACTCATTTAAGTTTACAGACGTCCGTTAGAGGCTGACCTCGATGTAGAAACGCTGCCAGTCTTTCACACATGCACCGAATAGCAAGAAAATGTCACATGGTGTATTTTAGGACTCGGGTCCCTCGAGAGCACCCAGAAGGTTTTGATGCTTCAGCTTCTCGGATCTCACACACACACACACACACACACACACACACACACACACACACACACACACACACACACACACACACACAGCAGCTATAGGCTTATCATGAGGCAGAAAACGCTGAGAATTTCCTCAGTGTAAAATTACAGTCGGGTGAAATGCCGCAGCCGGGCCGTGGGGCAGACAGTGGTGCTTTTGTTGTCCCCACCCTGAATGACGGGCAGGACCACAGAGACAAGCAGGACGCCGACCAACCGTGTCGACCGAAGACACAGAGGTTACTTGTTCCAAAATAATCTGTTAGCATGCTCAGATTATTTCTTTGTTTCAACGAGTAACGTAACACGTTAGTTCTGCAATCCAAGTTGTTAAAAGTAATCAAGTACCAGAAAAAAACTGCTGTCTTGTCCTTTTGTCGCCACAAAGTACAAATAAAATCCTTGAAGCATCGTCTCTGTTTCTGTTAATTCAACGCAGCAAGCCGGCAGAAATATTCCCATTATCCCGAGTATTTGGGCGAAAAGGACGAGAACAACATCACAAAGATTAAGAGTTGTGTCGAAAGGACGAGTGCTTGTTTTATTGTTTTTATTAAAAGCAGCTGTGGCTAACACTGTCTGCCTCTGTCCAGTTCTGGTTGCTAGCATATTAAATATTTAAATGTTGTACTGCGACTGTAAATCCTATTATCAGGCTGCAGAGTTCACGTCTGTGGGCTGTAGAACAAAATGAGTCATCTGGACAATATGACCAACAAGTCACACAGAGGTTTCACCGTCATTTCTGGAAACTCTAACATGTCACTTTCCTACTTTTTAATGGCGGTGACCTCGTACCGTAATGACTTTCAAAAGAAACAAACACTAACAGTCCGTGAAGGGTTACAAACAAGTTTTCCAGGTATATCCTGGATTTCCAGGATTTCCAGTCCAAAGTAGAGTCAGTCACCATGACAAAGAGTTTAAGATCCAGTTTTGGGGGATTTTCACGTCTTGACATTTACAGAAGAATGAAAGGAAGAGACTGTCATCACCAGAGAGATGACAGCATTGTCCTTTCTGAAAAAACTTAGAAGATGTTTACATTTTTGTGACTTGCTCCGTCTTTGTGGCCGTGAAAATAATGACTGTGAAAACCTCTCGGGTCAGGATCAAACCGGAGCCCACAGCTCCAGTGTTTATACGTAAACGTCAGTGTTGGTTTCTTGATTAGAATCCTTTCATATCTCACGTGGGCCGACTTCAATCGGGCCGCCGTGGAGGCTCCATCAAAGAGAAACTCAGGGTGGTCGCCCAGGTTCAACGTTTACTGAGACACAATGCAGCAGGAACATTCCTGAGCAACATGAACATCTCCGCTGTTCACCTCCGACTCATCAGGACGAAAGATAAGATACTTCAAACGAGACCGATCGTATTTCACCAGCGCACCGTTAATCTAAACTGAAAGAACTGAAACTTAATATGAATTTATTAAGATGCAAAATCCTGCTCCAACTAAGAATCCAAGTGTTTCAGATGTACACGTTGTTTCCTCCAGTAGAACTTGAGATAACTGTGTAAAAGTAGAAGTACTGACTCAACTTGTTTAAAGTTAAAGGTAGAATCAGTAGGATTTGTCCCAGCTGTTCCTGAACGCACCACAAAGACAGCTGATTGTTGAGTCTCATTCCCAGGACGTCAAACAGACACATGTTGGGTTGGTAAAGCGTCCCGAGCAGCAACAAAGAGAGAAAATCAGAAACTCTCTGCAGATACGAGACACTAACACGCCTTTTCTCCACATTCCAGTCTCCCTCTCTGTCTGTTTACGGCTTCTTACGGCTTTTACGTTTAATGTTGAGGCCAGAAAGACGTTTTTTTTTACTTGGTCACTTTCTGCATGCTGCTCTTGCTCAGCATCACAATTTGTTCATTCGACTTGCGTTTCGGCAACACAAACATTCCTCAAACGTTGCAGTCGAGAACCGAGACCGATCGTCTCCACTCACAGTGCAGATTACGGAGACTTTTGCCTCTTAGCATCGTGTGTTTGTGTGTCTGCCGGCTTCTATTGTCGTGTGTTTGATACCGATGATCTCCATCGCAGACGTCAGTTTGTTTCCCACCCCTCCATCTGCTCCAGACCTGGAATATAATCCAGATTAATACACACGAATCCCCCCGACTCACTCACACACACACACACACACACACACACACACACACACACACACACACACACACAGTGAGGCACTCATTATATTGCCAAAACACACAAAAGGGACACACAATCACATTTGAGTGAGCACACAGAGTCCTACTGTATTTCAAATGCACACACACACACACACACACACACAGACACACACTCGTGCTGCCACACAATGGTGTAATCTGGGTCAGCGCTGGTGGTTTTGGGATTGACACATCAGTTGTCTGAGTGACCCAGTGCCCATCATCAAACCGCCGCGTACGCATCATCAGCGTGGGACGAGGACTGATTTCCTCTTTTGGACGTTGTGCGAGTGAGTGGATTAAATCATCAGGGATCAGAGACGAGATGAGGTGTCCCTTTGTGTATGTGTGTGTGTGTGTGTGTGTGTGTGTGTGTGTGTGTTTGTATGTATGTGTTTGTGTGAAGGCTTGTTTTGCTATCTTTGTGAGGCCCAATTTCAGTTTTGTGCATTGTGAGGACATTCACTACGTCAGAGGACTTTCGGAAAATTAAGAATTTCAACATAAGAAATTTACACTCTCACATAAGTTTTACAGAATATTTTATTGTGTAAAATTTTGGGCAGAGCCACTGTGACGTCACCCAGAGGTTTTCTGAAGAGCCGGCCCGGTTCTACTGGGTTTGAAAGTGTGTCTTAACACAATGACGTGTTTTCCCACCACACTAACAAAACGGCTCTGCTAATTGAGTTACAAGCAGGTTTAATTTCCTTTTGCTTCTTCACAATAAAAGCCCCCCATGAATTAGTTATTAAAAAGCTTTTACTATGAAGCAGCATCACAGGAAACGTGTTTTCAGCAGCAGTAAAACAGTGAAACACAGCAGGTGTTTGACAGAACAAACAGAACAAGAGAAACTAAAGAGATTCAGTCAGAAGCTTCAGAAGCTCTGAGAACTGAACACACGTTTAAAACCTTTTTGTCTCAGGTTTCCTTTACGAGCTGTTGCATCATGAGGAGAAATGGCTCACGCAAATCATTACTCATCAGTGGCTTCTTGTAAATGTTTTTATTTTCTTTCCTTGTAAAAAGGGTCAGTTTGTTGTGGCATTGCTGTAAAAACCTGTGACTGAGCCACCAGACTCCCTTAAGAAAATGCTCAATTTTGAGACTTGTTGCATAGAAGCAACTGTATAAACTTTGTGAAACACAATCTACGGCAGATTCATAACTATAAGGGCTGACATGTTAATTCAGCAAACGTTATGCATGATGATATTTCTTTCTTGTATCCGTTGGCTTTGATGACGTAGGTTCTGGTTGAATATAGAGCTGGGAAGTGACATCTGATCACGAGGGGTCACATGTATGAATTGACGGAATGTGTTATGGCAGCAAGGGTCCTCACAAACATATAAAGAGTGTGTGTGTGTGTGTGTGTGTGTGTGTCTGACCTCCGAAGCCTGGTCTCAGAGCGAAGTCGTGCTCCTCAATCCTCAGCAGCTGTTCACTCTTGATTAGCAGTGTTTTGGTGCTGTCCTGCCTCTTCAGTTTGTAGTCGATGCGTCTGCAGACACACACACACACACACACACACACACACACACACACACACACAAGAAACAGACAGTGTGTTGAGTGATTAGTTGGTTAATCACGGCTGTAATTGCGGGTTTTGATTAGAGAAAACACACTTTGCGGTTTCCTCCCTCCCTCCCTGCCTGCCTGCCTGCAGCTGAATCTCGCTCTCAGTCTGCCAAAAAACCATAACCTTAATCAAAGCCGTGGAAAAGCTCCACCAACAAACAAACACACGTGCATGCGTACACACGTGTGCACATGTTCTCTGCCTAATGCACAAAGCGTCTGATCGCGTTCCAAAACAATCCTCGGTGACTGATAAAACCGGCTGCTGGGAGGCAGGTAACCACGACAAACACTACACTTCCCATGAGTCCTTTCTTCCTCAACCTTCATGTGAAAGTCAGAACAGAAAGAACAATCAGTTCTGAAATGTGTCGGCTGTCTTTCAGTATCATCAGTGGTGGAATGTGTACTTAAAGGAGCAGTTCACCCAATAAATGTAAATCCAGTCACCATCTCCTTCCTCCACTGCTGATTTGAAATTAATTTCCAACTAGTTTCAGTCCAATTTCCCCTTAACATGCCAATAAACTGAAGTGAGTTGTTGCATCTTCATTTCCAACTAGTTCATGACATCTGCAGTAAGTGGAAGTGGGTTTTTTATTTAACCGTTTACATCCTCGCTAAATGTACATTTCACACAACTTTTTCCCTTTTTTATTTGCAACTGTATTGGCAATTAAATTAGTAGCTTGATTCTCGAAGTACTGATCCAGCTTCTTTACTCCAGTAAAAGTAATAGATTACAGTATCAGAGTAAAAAGTCTCCCTCTGAAGGACATTTGTGGTCAAAGCTAACTGAAGCTCACGTCATATTAATAGAATTCAAAGACTATTAAAGTTAAAGGTAGGATCAGTAGGATTTAATTAAATTTCGTAGTCCACACAACATTTCTGGAGCTTCACAGTGAAACAGAGCTGCAGCATTCTGCTAAACAACTGAAGCAGCTGGAGACTTGTTATAAAAAACAAACGTAAAAATACAGAAAACGGCTCCAAATATCTCGTCTGGGGGAATCCAAGTCTCCAGAAACCCTGAGATCTTAAATTTGTTTTGAAAAAACGTTATTCAGATGCTGTAAACGTCACCGTAGCTGCCGAGCTAAATGTGGGTGCACAAGCTCGACATGTCGAGGGTGCAGATAACGACTTTTCAGATCAATTTGTGATTTCAGGGCTTCCAGAGACTTGGATTCCATCAGATCGAGCTGTACGGAGCAATTTTTTTGTTTTTTAAAATCAAATCACCAGCTGCTTCAGTTGTTTAGCAGAACACTGGAACTCTGTTTTGCTGTGAAGCTCCAGAAATGTTTTGTTTACTACGAAACTTGCTGCCGAGCATCGAGACAGAGGATGACGGCATTCGGAGCTCTTTAAGGAGAACTGGGTTGGTACCATGCCTCCACCCTTCACAAGCCCATTTATGGCGTGTTGTTCTAGAGGTTAACGTAAATCTACATACCACAGTCTGCTTTGGTTCTTGCACACTTTATATCCCGCAGGCTGACCTGCACTAGTTGTCCTGGCTGTGCTTCTGTACCGGCTGCTAACATGAGGTGGAAATATGCTGAGAGAGAACATGAATGAAGCTTCAACCCTCTGAGGCCGCTTTAAATAACTTAAAGTGACATCACATCGTCTAAAACACACGGAAACTACTTATTTCTTTTGGGAGTAGTGTTTGAGAGTTGTTGACTCGAGTCGGCATAAAGTAAACACGTCGTGCAGTTAAATAAACTGTTAAACTACTATATATACGTCTGACATTCACCCAGGGAAACCCCAACGAGACGACATTCAGGATGTCGGAGGTGTAATTACAGCCCGAGCACGGCGCCTCTCGGATGCAATACACACTGCAGTGTGTGTGTGTATGTGTGTGTGTGTGTGTGTGGTTAAAGGAGGTAAACAAACACACACACACACACACACGTGCAGCGAACAGGTGAGCACACAGAAAAGAGATAATCGCTGTTTGAGAGTTTCTCTGATCAAAAGCCTCTTTGAAAGTCAAACACCTTGACACACACACACACACACACACACACACACACACACACACACACACACACACACACACACCATGTGGTCTCCTGTTATTGTGAGGTCAAACATTGTGTTTGAGCCAAATCCTATTTCCGTAATCCCTTAAATTAACCTTGAAACAAACACTGAAATCCCCCAACTCAAACAAATTTCACACAAATCTCAATCCCGATCTTAATGAAATTAAATAAACTCGACACTAAATTTAACCCCCCCCCCAAAAAAAAGAATCTATCTTTAATTCTTTCCCTGACTGAGAGATAAACACCCAAAATCAATCTGACTGAGACAGTTCAGTAAAAATGAAACAAAAATCCACTTTGGACCAAAAAAAGAAAGAAATCTTCACATTGTTCTGGAGACATCTGGTCCACAAAAAGACAATATACACACACACACACACACACACACAGGTGCTGATTGAACAGATCACCTGATCATCTGATCAGCGCCGACCCAGCTGCCAGAATCAATATCAGCTGAGTAAGTTTCTGCAGAAACCACAGATAAGTTTAACCTGAACGTTTCTTTATGTTTAACATTAGTTAAAGCGGACTTTCCTCTGTGTCTCGTCACGGCGCTGAGCTTCACGTTCTGGTCGGGTTTCAAACCCGTCACATTACCAGACAATCCGAGCCGAACTTCAGCACCGTCCCACATCCCTGATCGGATTTCTCCTCCGATTGCCGGGCCAGGCAAATCAGGATTACATTGACCCTAAACGTCTGCAGTCTGAGTCCAGATCAACACAGATTCAAACAGGTTTTGGCTCTGAAAGTAAAATCAGTCTGAATAAAAAATATTGCATTTATTATCTTTGGTGATCCGCAGAGTAAAGAGTCCAGTGTTTCCCTCTGAGATGTGGTGAAGTAGAAGTAAACAGTGGTATTAAATGCTGTGAGCTCAGTCGACTGACTCGTTTCTACATGACTTCACTTTAATCTGCTGTTTCTGCTCTGCACCTCCCTCAGATCACCTGTCAGTCACAGAGTAAGCTGTTGTGCTCAGCGCATGACGGTTATATTGTTTTCTCACTCACATCAGCTTTTATGATTTCTCTGGGACGAAGCCAGAGTTCACGTCTTAATAAACAGGCTGTTCATGCTTTTATGGCAGCGACTGAACGCCAATGAAATACAGGTCAGAGCTGTTAATATTAGTACAACACCCTCATCAGAAGTCGACATCCAAGTTGCAGTTTAAACTCTCGTAATCAAATACAAATATTTTTCCCTCCTTCAACTTCTTTTATCCTAAAGTGTGAAGTAATGAGGTACAAACACTTTGTTGCTGTACTTCAGTTCATGTTTCAGGTATCTTTACTATCTCTGTGGCTTCTCTTTCTTGCTACATCTGAACAGAAATATCTGAACTTTCTCCTCCTCACAGCTTCAGAACAGGCTTGTTACTTTAGTTTGATGCATTTGAGGTGAATTATGGATTATTGTTATTTGGCGTCAACGAACCAAACATAAGAATCCGTAAACAGACAGAGAGGGAGGCTGGAATGTGGAGAAAAGGCGTGTTAGTGTCTCGTATCTGCAGAGAGTTTCTGATTTTCTCTCTTTGTTGCTGCTCGGGACGCTTTACCAACCCAACATGTGTCTGTTTGACGTCCTGGGAATGAGACTCAACAATCAACTGTCTTTGTGGTGCTTTGACCACAAATGTCCTTCAGAGGGAGACTTTTTACTGTAATCTATTATTTTTACTGGAGGAAACAAGTTGAATCAGTACTTCGAGAATCAAGCTACTAATTTAATTGCCAATACAGCTGCAAAATAAAAAGGACAAAAGTTCATATGTACATTCAGCGAGGATGTTAACGGTTAAAAAAAACCCACTTCCACTTACTGCAGATGTCATGAACTAGTTGGAAATGAAGATGCAACAACTCACTTCGGTTTATTGGCCTGTTGAGGGGAAACTGGACTGAAACTAGTTGGAAATTAAAATGACATGACCGGCGGACGTGAGGCAGAAACCAGCTGCAAGTTTCCATGAAGTCTTTCCAACAGGAGCTCCAGGAAATCTGGATGCCAGACAAATAAAAGTAAAAACCTGTTCGGGGAGCTAAAAGCTGGATTATTACCAACTTGCAGTGGTCAGTTTAAAGTGACTAAAACTGTGTTTAGCACTGTGAGACTGTGATGATCTCACTTTTAAATATAAAATGATAAAACTAGAAGCAACCTCTGTGAAACAGAGAAGTGAAAGAGGTTAAACCGTGGGAACCTGACAGTGTATTATTAACTGTAAAGGGTGGAGGAAGTATTCAAAACCTCACTCACTGAAAAGCAATATCAGCAAAATGTACTTCAAGGGTTTTAAAGGAAAAGTACCGATGATGCAGAAAAGACTAATTGAAATTTCTTGACATCAGACAAAATTTGTCCTCCTGTAATGTGTTTAACTGTTGTTAACTTGTTTTTCTCTTTAATACGGACGAACGAGCACATAACACGTACATTTCTGACCGTAAACACGAAAGCTGACTAATTTGTGATGATATATATGTTTTACTTTAACAGCTGAAAGAAATGGTTTAAAGGGGAGTTAATGGTTTATAAAGGTAAGTAAAACATTTAAAAACATCCCACTCTCTGTGTATAACAATACATTTAATAGCTTTTGCTCCATGCTCATTTAATGTGGCTAACACTAGCTTGCATTAATGTTGCTAATGCTAGCTAGTTAATGTTAGGGCAGTACAGTCTGCTGGGTGCATACTGTAGAATCACACTGAGACCAGCCATGTTTTAAGTTGACCAATCAGATTGCTTGGTTGGAACCAATGTTTAAAGGTACAAACTGAGCAAACAAACATTAGCTAGCTAACATTAATGTTGCTAGTGCTAGCTAGCTAACATTAGCCTACAGTACACTGGGCGTGTTCTGTAGAAGTCAGACATTTTGTGATTATTCTGAAAAATCTAAATAGATGAAAGCATGTTGTGAACGTCTAGTTGACCATCAGATTTCTTGGTTTGATCTACCTGTTTAATTTACAGACTGAGCATCATGCTGAGGTCATAAATCAAGTTCTCATAAGCTTACATTCACTCAGACTTCTTACTGAAACCAGTGGAGTCGCCCCCTGCTGGTCATTACAGACAATACTTCTTTTTAAAGACACTTTTCAGACCCAGAAGCTTCGTTCATAAAGTGACAATACGTCTGTGGTGTTTGCAGCTTGCTGTTCTGCCCCCCAGTGGACAGAAAATGAAGGTTTAAGAAGCAGAAATCTTCCTTTTTGGTTTCAGCAGAGATGCTTCTAATCATCTCCACCGCTCACTCAAAGCCTCTCATTCATCCACACATCCGAGCGTCTCACCCTCCAAACTTGAACTTGCTGTTCTCCCCGAGAAACACCTCCTTGTTCTTCCTGCGTCCAGAGTTGCGGCCGCCGGTCGCCATCGCGACGAGGCTGGCCACGGCCACGGCCATGCAGGTCAGCACGTCCACCCTCATGTTTCACAGGTTCCCCCGCCACAACTGACACAGCGCCAGCATCCCAGCAGCCACAGCGACCCAGCAGCTCCACGTCTCTGCAGCCGAGCGTCCTGACCACCCTGCAGTCTAACGCTGGTGGTTTTGGTCAAACATCCCACGGGCGCCTGGAAGTTTCCTCAACCAGAGAACTCCAGAACGTAGACAAACACATGAGGGATGTGTTCCTGCATCGGTCTCCAGCTGATCATCCCGGCTGATCTCCAGGGAATCTCCCGCTGCTCCGACCAGCTTCATCCGACCCTCGTCGCCCTCTCGCAGTCCCTCTCCGTCTGTTTTATCTGCGGTTTTGTGGATCTTTCTATCTCTGATTAAAATCGATATGAATCTATTCCTCGTGGCGATGGAGGAATGACACTAATTCCACCCTAATCCTCTTATCTACAGCCGCAGCAATCTTTCACTAACCTACAAACAGGCACACACACACACACACAAACACAAACCCATCAGTAATCAGGATTTTCTCAGTGGGACAATGAAAAAACAGGCACCTGGTGTGATTATATGAGGTGAGCGCACACCTCCACCCTGTGTGTGTGTGTGTGTGTGTGTAGAGAGAGAGAGGCTTTTGAGCGAGGAAATAAATCACGGGTTTGGAAGCAGCTTAAAACAACAAAAGGTCGTCAATACCGGCCGACGTTTAATCTGTGCTGGAGCGGAGCGAGCTGGGTCTGATCCAGCCCTCGTCAGTTTACACCTCCGGAACACATCAACCACCTTTTGTGCATCTTTTGTTCATGAGGTCGGTGACGTAGCTGATAATAATCGATCTTTTTGATCGTGGTGGCAGATTGTCACTCCACCTCCCTACGCTCTTATTTTGAAGCTCATTTATTTGTCCTCCAAAAAAAGAGACGAAACAAACAGTAAACAAAGTTAAACACAGATTTTAATTACTCGCATTTTTCCAGCAATTTCGCGATGATATCGACATCGTGAATTTATTTGTGCGTGATAATCATGCGGTGGAAAATCTGATATCGTGAACAGTGTTTTCGTTGTAACGAGAAACGAAAGGCGTTGTCTTGGTTTCTGTTTCTCTCGGCAGGCGGCTGCTGAAGGTAAACCTAGAGTGCGCATACGTAGGGAGCTAATTCGACGTAGCGGACAGAGAGGACGGCGTTAACTTGCAAATATTCGAAAAGGACGATAACAACGTCACGATGAAATGCAAGTTGTGTCCGGAGGATAAGTGCTCGTCAGCTGTGAAGAGCTCTGCTTCATACATGACGACATGCTTCAGGCTGGACACAAAACAACCTTTTTATGGTTTCTACGTCAGTTTATGGGTCCATTAGTTGAATTTTACAAACATCACACACTCGGCTATAAGAGTCCGTGTTGTATTGTTTTCTTGTTTTAAGCCATTACGTAACAAGTTACTATTTAATGTAATGTTGTAACATAATGAGCTACTTTTAAAAGACCGACACTGATCATGACGGATGTAACTGGAGGTCAGCAAGAACAAGATTTTCAGCTGCTGGGATTGCTGTTATATTTTTTTGGGGGGGGTAATATCCTGGTTATATCCAGATCGATTTCAGGAAGTCTAATAAACAAACAAAAACATTTCATGGAGGTTTGAATCAGATTTCTACAGATGTATCTCAGTCCAGATGCTCGTATCGGACTTCAAATGCTCAGAAATTGGAAAATTTCCAAGTCACAATAATTCACTTGGTGTTAGTAAAGGTCAAGGTGGTGTTGACGTAGGTCAAGGTTGTAAGATGGTTTTATTTGATTGTTCGGAATGCAGCAGCTACTGATTACTGTTTACTGTTTCAGTCTTATCTTCGTAATGGTGGTGTGATAATAAGAAGCAAAGGTTGAACAGAGAGCAGCTCCTGTCCCGCCCTCGTCGCCATCCTGCCTTCAAACTGACCACAGGCAGCGATTATTGCTTTAAAGTATTATTCTGATAGACTTTCATGTGAATAAATATCTGTTTAGTCTCCATCTATCTCTGAGGCTGTAATACCAAAGATGTACACTGGGTGTTGGTGACGACTTTCCCAGCAAATATCACCAACATACAGTAAGTGACGCGTTCAGAGTCGCTGGTTCACACGAGACATTAAAGTAATGTTTGTCCTGATCTCAGCTGACGTCGGGAGTTAATGGTCATGAAGAGGACAAACAAAGAAAAGAGCGATAACAGCGGACGATGAAATGGAGGAATAAAGGAAATGAAACGTCACACATTTCACTGGATCTCCGGGAAGCAGCGAGGTCCAAAAAACCCACCTGCAGCGGCGCTGCTTCAAGATCGCAACTTTAACTTCTCATTCTGAAGAAAATACTGATGTCACGGTGTAACGTCTGCAGAAATATGACACGGTGAACGTTGCTTTCACTCAGCAGTTCAGTCTGTAACCAGGCTGGATAACCTCCCGCACAAAAGAAGGATGAATTACAATTGATGGAAGTCATGAGACCAACAATGTTTCGTTTGAATTGTGTCATGAATACACACGTTTTCTCTCAAATCAAAAGATAATCTTAGATAATCAATAAAGTCTAAATTCGCGCTCATTGAACTACATCGCTTCATAAACACCAACATGGAGCCGACTGGGCTCAGAAAACTTTGTAAACAAGATGAACACCAGAATAAATCTGCTCATATTGACGACTGCAGTTCTGTGAAAGGAGAGCTGGTTCTGGTTCAGTTCTGTGAAAGGAGAGCTGGTTCTGGTTCAGTTCTGTGGCTGTGTCGTCTTTATAATGACGTATTTACACAGTCTGATGTTTCATTAGTCTGACGATGAACATCGTGTGTGAGATTCGTGACACAATTCCAACAGGATCAATATTTTATCCTCCTCTCTTCATTCACCGCCTGTCAAAGGTTTTATGACTTTTTTGACTTTGACTCTTTTGATTGTTGTGCAACCAAAACAGGAAGAGACGTTGTTTTCTCCAGTTAACGCTGCAACAACTAGAATAACTTTGAAAAGAAAAAGAGCCCGCTGATGGAGGAGGTGAAGAGAGAGAGAGATAGAAACTGTAAGTAAAACGGATGATGTTCACTCGATGGAGACGCTCAGGTCCAACTTATCTACACAACCAGCTGTTTCTCTCTGACTTTCAGAGCACTGAGATCAGGGTTTCTACACCAAATTCAGATTCTCACACCAGAGGGAAACGCTCAGAGGAGGGAAAGCTGAAAAGTTTCCGTGGTTTAAACTTCCAGGTATAAACATAAAAGCTTCCCTGGAAAGAGAACAGTGTACTTTCCCCCTCGTTCAGCATCTGTGTTTTACTTTTCTTTTCCACGGCACCAGACTGAACTCTGACTTCACGACGAGTCAAAGACGACTGCAGGCGAACGGTAAGACGCCGGACGTGCTGCCTCGCTCCACGCAGCCGCTTTCTTCTGCTGCGTGTGAAGACAAGCTGCTTCTGAACAATGTTTGCTGTCAGCAGGTGTGAAGCGGCCTCACATGAGCCGCATAGCTCACGGTACACAGCACGCACGAAAACAGCTCTGCTCTTTGAAAGAGAACCCCGCTGACATTTGACGGCTTTGACTCCTATGGAGGGTCCTCTGTGTGTGTGTGTGTGTGTGTGTGTGTGTGTGTGTGTGTTTGTGACTTTGCCAATAACAACCAAACTCCACCCATCCAAGAGGGTGTGTGTGTGTGTGTGTGGAGCGACCTTACCCTCCCTGCAGTACCTTGTGAGAGTGTGTGTGTGAGTGTGTGTGTGTGTGGTTCCTATTCTCTAAATAACCTGTTGATCCAGTCGGGCTGACACTCGGTCTCAGGAGGCAGCAGGCTCTCGGGCTCCTTCCTCCTCCTCCTCACTTCTGGATTTCTTCTGATCCGGCGCTGCAGCTGACTCACTGTGAGTTTCTTCCCTTCAGCTTACACTCTGATTTCCCGGCACGTCACCGTCACACACACATGGCTCTGATTCCAGCGCTGTGACTGTAGCGGCTCTATGTGATTATCACAGGGCTATAAAATGTTGACTTACTCAGGTTGTCAGAGGAGGTTTTTACCGCTGATGTCCAGGAGCGTCTGTGAGTACAAACTACAACTTTTAATACCTGTGAAGTTATTTTAGTTTTAGAGATGATGATGGTGGTGATGATGGTGATGGTGTGTTGTGGTGAGGTCGTCTCAAAGTGAACATTTCATTCATTAAAGTAATCAGTTGGTTTTACACACACACATTAAAAGCTCTGCGGTTTGTGATGAAAGCCACTTCACTGCTGCTGTTTGAGATAAGCTCAGAGTGCACCTGAGGTCAGAGAGCGAACGCTGCAGTTCTCTTCTGTTTCCTCACACAAATACTCTGTTTTTATAAATATGAATGAATGCATGAAGACTGAAGGTGGAGAGAAAATCCAGGATAAACTGCCACTAAAATAAACTGTCAATACAATGTTGGAACTTAAAGGACGCAAAAATAAAAACTAATACAGTTTAAGAACGATTTAAACTTTTTGTTGACGATTGTTTTTGCATCCACAGATTATTTCGTCGTTTAGAAGTTCAGATACTTAAAAGTAATAAAGTACAGGCTCTGATATGTACTCAGATTATTACCTCAGTGAGCAATTAAGGAATTAAACTGTTAGAAAAGGCAAATTTGTAACTTGTTTCTTGATTATAAAGTTGTTGGTAACTATAGAAAAGTTGACTGATCTGCTGGAAAATGTTCTTCAGCTTCCTGACCCGCAGAAACGAAATCAAAAACATCAGTGAAGCCTCGATATCAGAGTCCACATGTTGTTTCCTCCAGTAGAAGTTCAGATACTTGTGTAAAAGTTCTGATCCGGCTTGTTTCCTCCAGTAAAGTAATAGATTACTCTGACATGTACTCAGAGTCTCAGAGTACAAAGTCTCCCTCTGAAGGACATTTGTGGTCAAAGCTAACTGAAGCTCACATCATGTTAACAGAATTCAAAGACTATTAAAGTTAAAGGTAGAATCAGTAGGATTTGTCCCAGCTGTTCCTGAACGCACCACAAAGACAGTTGATTGTTGAGTCTCATTCCCAGGACGTCAAACAGACACATGTTGGGTTGGTAAAGCGTCCCGAGCAGCAACAAAGAGAGAAAATCAGAAACTCTCTGCAGATACGAGACACTAACACGCCTTTTCTCCACATTCCAGCCTCCCTCTCTGTCTGCTTACGGATTCTTACGGCTTTTACGTCTTTGTCTCGTCTGAAATCAGTCTTGTGATATTTTGTTAATTCACCTCAAATGCATCAAACTAGAGTAACGAGGCTGTTTTGAAAATATGAGAAAGTTCAGATGTTTGTAGTCACAGAGATACTCGAGCAAACGTAGTCTTCTCTACATGTTACTTGCAGCTGTGCAGTTAAATTTGAGTTTAAGATTTAGTTAAAAAGTGAGTGTAGCATCTTCTTGCACTTATTTTTATTTAACCTCTGTTGTATTTATATGTGAAGCGCTCTGAGTTTAAGATAATCTGGAACTGATGGAGTCAAACTTGTTGTTTTCTGCCTCCTCTTTTTTCCTGAGACTGTATAATTTGACACTACACTTTGTTTCTTAGCATAAAAAATAAAGAGTTTATTTTGTTTGTATGAAAAATGCATAAAGACTGAATTTAATTTGAGTTCAGGGAATGAAAAAACACTCTTAATCAGGACAAACTGGCACAAAAATAAACAGTGTATTAGATTTAGTATAATCTGATTATGACTTGTTAATGTCACAATCTCACATGTTACTTCTAACTGTTAGTGTGTTCAATAAATGTACTTATTATAAAATGCTGCAGTGAAACAACTTGACAATGATCTGAGACTGAAGACGAACCTACAGAGACTTTCTCCTCTGCACATTATCAAAACAGGCTCATTCCTTAAGTTTTAATGCATTTGAGGGGAATTATTAATTAATTCATTGTTAATAAAAGCACCGAAATGCTGTTGTCGTCATTAAACTTCACTGGAAGTGAAGTGGACAGTGTGCAGGAGTCTTTTTCCTGCAGTGCATTCATGAAATGTTCGACAACTTCTGACCAAAATATAAAAGTCGTCTGTCGCTCTCTGAGAAAAACTTCAAGCGTTGCTGCTCGTCTGCTTTGTCACCGTGAGGAATTATCTGAAACAAAGCCAAGTGCTTCACTTCTTCTCCTGCCAGCTGCAGTAAAAGTGACATAATGTGCTTCTTCTGCACTGTATAACTCTCACAGAGAGGGATTGTCTGCGGCTTTAACGCAGGAAGGATCGAATGTAAACACTCGAGGACAACGTGACACACTCATTCATTAAAGCCACTTTCTCCCCCGCCTGCATGCTTCAGCTCCGGTAAAAGCAGATTTCCTTCACCTTGAAGACTGACGGATTTATGAGCAGCAGCACTCCTCACTTCCTCATTTCCTCCTGCTCTTTGATGCACGGTACCAAGTTCACCTGTGTTTGTTTTGGAAGGTTAGGAAAGCGTGGAGATAACGTGAGAGGGTGTTAACGTGCACGAACAGCAGACACAACCTCTTCACTTATCAATCCTCTGAAGAGATACAGAGGAGGATAAGCTGGTGAAATGACAGAGAGGAATGACGGAGAAGAAGAAAAAGGCTTCGAGTTATTCAGAGTTGGTGGTGGATGAAAGGCTGTAAATTCCGACTGTAAATCTCACTTTTATTTTAGTTTTCTTGCTCATCAGACGGCAGATTTCAGCCTGAAGAAAGCCAAATCCTTAGCGGATCAAACCCGAGTCCTCCCCAGAAGGCAGCACATGTTCTGTCACGTTCCACACTGTACATCCTCCTGACTGTGTCCATTTTCATGAGGAATGTGCCTCTAATTATGCTTTTTCTCTCCCCATTTTCCTTGTGTGTGTCTGATGCCAAACCACCCAGAGAGATCCGAGGGAAAACCTGAAACCTGAAAGAACCAGAGGAAGAAGTGGCCAAAAAAAGTGAGAGAAGCATGGAGTGAAGACGCGTCTACGTGTGTTCCCACGTGTCCGCCTGAGTCGTACGTGCCCGAGCTGAAAGGAAACCATGTCAGCGATATTCACCTGGGCCTGTTTGCTGCTCTGGATCAGCTTCGCCACACAGGACAAAACGCCAGGTGAGACACAAACGCCTCTTTGTCCTGCAGCCAAAACCAACCTGCAACATTCACAGGGATTAAAAAGAACTGCAAGGTTTCCTTACAGAACCTGATCCTCAGAAAACACAACAATCTGTGCTTTTTACAGTTGCAAGATTTTTTTCTTTTTGCAACAGTGAACTGTCCCAAATTAGTCAGAGGCCTTATTCAAACGTTTCCCCCGAGTTCTGACGTCAGGTGTGAGCTCAGGGTGGAAATATTCTCCCACCACAGCAAGTGAAGAAGCTGTGACACAGCTGAGCTTGAAAGAAACGTCCGTCTGGTTTTGATTTAGTAGCTCTGACCATCATTCCTGAGCGTCAAGGTAACATTTAACTCAGAGATCCGGGACGAGCTGAACATCTTATATGGGTCACTCCAGCGCCAACTCAGCCGAAATCTGTTCCTGGTTCATGTCATGGATTCATGTGGAAACTATTAAATCTGTGAGCCCTTGTACTGTACTTCATTTCAGCATTTACGTGATTCCTTGTCTGTGTGTTTGAAGCCTCAGCAATCACTTATTTTTCACTGGACAGGGTTGTAATTCGTCCTGAACATCCAAAGAGACACTAAAGAAACGTGCCAACAGTTCATTTCTCCACTAGTTTTCCCTCTTCTGCAGCCAGAGTTTGGTTCTGTGTCACATCCAGAAGTTATTTGTTGCCGAGTGACACAGATCTTGTTAAAAATAGCTCCAGAGCTGAAAAACCAGCTTCGCTTTTATATGCAAATGTGTATAAACTCAAAGATTAGAAGTTGCAACATGAATTCATGTGAGAGAATCTGTGACATGAACTGGAAGGCCCTCGTGAGCTGATATGGATTGACCCACATGCTAAATATGTACGTTCAGCTGTCGGTCCTCCACTGAGAGGTTCCATCAGGACGACTGCTGAAAGACATTTGAGCCACAACCAGAATCCGAGCTTTGGTTTGGTGCCAAAAAGCTGTCGGATTATCTTTTTTTTTTCCTAATTTGAGCTTTTGTTTGCCGTTACTTCTCCACGCAGGGTCGTCTCAGCCCCTCCGCTGCGCTCTGAACATGTTTTGACGGCGGCTGCCAGCTCACGCTCACAGCTGTCCCTCTGATTCTCGCTCTTCCTGTAAATCAGAGCTCAATCAGCAGCAGAATCATGACTCACACCTCTGACTCACACCTGCACCACGCAGCGCAGCTCTCGACCGGTTTACCTGCCCGGCTGCCGGCTGACATCGACCCCCCATCACACAGTTATGTGGCATTCTGTGCCCTTGATGAAAGTCGCGTGTTTTAATCTGCTGAGCAAACACGCTTTCTTCAAGGTGGCCGGCAGAGAGTGAAACATTAACTTGATTCAATACGTCAAACAATCTTAAAGGAACAGTTCACCAAACGATAAAACATTCAGTCATCGTCTCCACTCTCGAGGCTTCAGGAAGCTCGGATCGCTTCGGATGAGCTGGATGAAACTGAATTTGTTTACTTCAGTCGTTTAGCAGAATACTGCAGCTCTGTTTCACCGTGAAGCTCCAGCAATGTTTTGTCGACTACGAGACTTTAGCTGACTTTCATCAGCATGAAGGGAGGAGATGATGAGTGAACTGCTCCTTTATCATACGGCCGCAGACAGAAAGGCAGCTCAACAATCAGAGGTGCATCTGCTATAATCCAACACTGAGCTGCTGAAATACAAAACTAAATGTAGCCGCGCTCTGGTTCACGTCACTCCGATCTGATTTCAATCAGACGGCCTGGCTGCTTCTCACGATGTCACAATGAGGCGTGTGAAGACTCGAGCGTTTAGGTTGCTGTTTTACCAACTTGTATTTCCCAAGAATAGCTCTGACTTCCTCTTTTTGTGAAATATCTGAATAAATGCCACGGCACTCTATTAGTCACTGCTGAGATTAATAACCCACCTCCACCCTGGATGTGTGGCAATAAAGGAAAGTTGAGGGTGAATAATTCTTAGATGTCAGATGAAAAAACCACATTCCTGTTTCAGATTAACAACATAATCTGTAACATTAAAAATGTCTAAAAACGAAGAACTTTTTTGTTTACTTACATTATCCTAAATGTTTCCAACAGAGTTTTATTCAAGGTTGTGTTTCATTTGGTCGGAGAGTGAGGAAGGAAGTCGGAGAACGAGACTAAGCGTAAATAAAACTTGAGCCTGAATCACGGTTTCCTCCTTTGGTTTGTTCGACCAGGTGAGAACGGAGTCGTTGGAACATTGTTAACAGCGGTTTCATCCTAGCAGACTGTAATCTGAACCATCTGAAGGAAACAACCACACAACACAATCCGCTGAATGATACTGATATCTGATAGTTTCCTGTTTCCTGAAATCTGTGAATAACAAAAAGGAGATTGATGCTCACTGAATACTTTCTGTGTACAGCAGCAGCGTGAACTTAACTATACTCTTCTTATAGTCCTCCTGTGGATCCAGTCTACCCTGGAGTGTCTCTGGGCTCGAGAGAGCAGACAGGCTGGGTGACTGAAGGGCCGGCTGCCCCTCCACGAGCAGCTGGAGGCAAAATTGCCTTGAAACCAACAAGCAACTGTATCCAAGCTCGTTGCCTATGGAGGGGCAGTCCACCATGCTAACACCCAGCCTGTCCGCTCCTCCCAGCCCAGAGACACAACTGTGAGCTCACTCACCACAAAAACACAGACACAACCAGAAATGGCCGAAACAGCCTCATAGAGCGGCTAACATCAGCACATAGCACACAGCCCCTGAGACAAAGAACAGAGCAGCAACGGCCTTGTTCAGCGGCTAATGTTAGCACAAAGCACACAGCTACAGCAGTGAGCAGTATCCGCCGGGCCTGGTAGCCTTTTTGGACCGAGGAACGTTGATTATTTGTGGGTTTATTGAACAACAAAAAAGCTAAGAGAGCTTGTTGATCATAGTAAACTTGCTGCCAAAACATCTCTCAGCTGGGCAGCAAGCGCTATGGAGCAGTGGCGTAGTTCTTTGTTTTTTTGAGCTTGGAAAATGTATCTTGCTCTTGCTGCTTTCTGCAGTCTTACCAGTTTGAATGTAATGTTTCAGATGTGGCCGTGACGTGCTTCGTCTCCGAGGAGTGCGTTCTCCCCTGCAGCTTCACGCCGGACAGCAAGGAGACCGTCGAGTGGTTCAGGCAGGATGAGCTGGTGTACAAGTTCAAGCACGACACCAAGGACAAGGACAAACACGCCGACAGCGACGACAGCGATGATGATGATGATGATGATGATGATCATGACGATGATGAAGACAGCAGTGAAGAACACTTTGAGCACGAGAAGGTCGCTGGCCGTGCCTCCATTTTCCCACACCTGATATCCCACGGCAACGCCACGCTGATCCTCCGGAGTTGCGGGTTGAAGGACAGAGGGCCGTATCGGTGTCATGTGAAAACCTCGACGGGCGAACACAACGCAAAGGTCATCGTGAAGGTGGAAGGTGAGTTTGGGATGCGGTCACACCTCACAGAATCTGATCACAGTTCAGAACCGGTTGGTTTAGACGTGTGAGAACGCCGTCATACAAAAATGGTTTTAAGCTTCCTTACAAGTGATGTCATCAACATGTTGGTGCAGAGATTTATAGATTCATCAGAAAGAGAAAATGTGTTATGCTTGTGTCATACTTCCTGAGAAGGGTTTAACATAACAACTATTACAGAGCAAAACAAGTTGTGTTTTAACTCTCTGCGTCCCGAAGTTCGAGATTGTCTCAGTTTCTTGTCTCAGTATCAAAGTTATAATCCTTGAGAATTTAGACGCGGTTAATTTGGCAACACCCATGTTTACCTGTCTTATGAGCAGGTGCAGTTTAATACCACAGCAAACAGCCAACGAGCAGCAGCTTTGTTAGAAACACAAAGTCGTCACTCAACAATAGTATAAAGTACCAGAAAGTCCAGGTAGGGAGGGCGTAGCTGTGGGTTTACGAGAAAGCTGCAACGCTGTTTCGCTGACTTTGAATCAGCGTGGAGGGAGGAGACGATGAATGAAATTACATTATTGGGTGAGCTAACTTAAGGAAGTAGTTATTCTCAGCCAAAACATTTTCCAAAACCTAACCAAGTACTTTTGGTGCCCTTATTTTGAAAGACTATCCAGATGTTGCATGTCTATCATTGCTAACTTCTAGAGGACAAACACAACACGGTCTCTTACAAGGTTTGTTTTAATATGAAACACTTTTTAAATGATCTGCTGACAAGAACATCATGTATAGCAAACGTACACTTTGTCTAATACTAACTAGCATGTTAGCATTTAGCTCACCAGTCTTAGAGGCACCAGCGTGGCTACAGCCTTGTGCTATAATTCCCTGCTTTTATTCTGACTGCCAGGTGCATAATTACTTTAAAATTACTTCAAGCCTTTCTGCACACAGATTTCCAGGCCAATATTTTTTTCTCCCCTTGGAGACTTTGTGGTGAGATCGACGTTAAGGTTCTTTTAGATCAGTCAAGAAAAGGGATGTTTTTCAGAAAGTATTCCTTTTTGTGGCGGTGTTTTGTTGTGTTGACAGTGCTTGAATGGTATCTGCATTAGAAT
>CAEMYA010000069.1:123918-139598 GCA_903131615.1 Diplodus sargus | reverse complement strand
GTTTGGAGACGGCTCTCTGCGACTGATGGATCCCAAGCACAAGGAGCACACGGGCAGCTACACCTGTGTGTTCTCCATGCCGTACAACACTCACACCGAGCGCACTGGCGTCACCATCGACGATCCCAATGGTGAGGTCACAAACACAAACACTGGGAACCAAAGAGGCCTGTGTGTGCAAACTGGTTCACTGGGGTATCAGGTCCAAAACCCAATGTGAGGACTACAACTAGACGAGTATGCAACAAACCAGCCAATACAATTCTGGAGCCCAATGAAAAACAGGCTCAATAGGTATCACACAAAGATAGAAAACCTGGATATAAACACAATATAATTATCAACAGATGTCATAAGTGAACATCCAAAAAACCCAAAGGATGATTTGCAATATGCATTCATTCAAACCACAAAAAGGATTATCACAATTTCTCAGAGCCAAATGTGACGTCTTGTTTCACTGGAAACAACTCAAATGTTCCTTTTGCTGTCAAAGCAATTTCAGAAAATAAAATATAGAACAAACTGAACCATTTCCAGCGGTAACTTGCAGATTTCTTACCGACTGAGAAACAGGCTCAATAGGAATCACAAAATCATGAAGTAGTGGAGTGTGTTTTTGTTTTTTTAAATAGGAGATTCTTTGATTGGCAAAAAATTATATATATAGTTAATAATTAACTGTTTTTCTATCTTACTGTGATACCTATTGAGCCTGTTTTTCATTCATCCAAGTTGTTATGCTTTTATTTTGGTGCGTACTAGATGACATCACCTTGTTCTTCGTGTTAATGGATGTTTCAAGACAGTGGAAAATAAGCAGCTGGTGCGATTGAGAATGCACACGTGCAGAATCACAATAAAAACGAAAATTCAGCTAACTGAAAAAGACACAAACATCTGGGACGATTAGGTTAAAACTGCACTTATTGTGAACATATTCAAGAACCCCTGTATTAAACTTTTTTTTTTTTTTACCTGTGTGCAGTTCAGCCAGTAACTTCAGAGGCGCCGTCTTATTGGTGGATCGTCGGCCTGGTGATCGCAGTGCTGGTTCTGGCTCTGGCGGGCATGCTGGCCTACCTGAAGGTGAAAGGTAAAGATGGACTCCAACAGATGTGGACATTAACTGACAAAAAGAAGACAGCTTGATGGACGTACACGTCACATACATTACAATCAGTGTACTCTGATTCAAACTGGGGCAGAAATCATCCTGGATGTTTGTTTGTTGGTCTTGATTTTCCACGATTACCATTAATAATCTTAACTTTTAAAAGGATAGGTCAACACTGTCGTTTGGATTTTTGCTAGGAGATATTCTAAAGTCAAGAATTGTTCAAAATGTTTAACTTAGCATTCTGTGAGGCAGCTGCTCAGGTGACTACTCATGAATAAATAATCACACACAGACTTCAGTGATTACAATTTAAAATGTTGCACTCTCTAAAATACGTGAAAGCACTTTGTTGGCAGCATTCAACAATTTATTTCTGCCACAAAGTCCTGAAAACCTAGATACAATTATGAAGAGGAACTGGTTGAGCTGCACTTCTTCAGGTATTTATCTGATAGGAAGTAAAAACAATATCCCTGTGACCACAGCTGAGGCAGAGAGGCGGTAATGAGAACAGGTTCCTCTCTAAGAGACGCTTAAATAAGGACGCGGCTCCCTCTGCTGGGAGGAACCGATTATCTGTGATTACAAGAGAACAATCTGAAGAAGGGCAGCTTGCCCCACAAAACATCCATGTAGTTTTTAAAATTAAGATTCAGCTCCCAGTATTCCAGTCCAAACATGAGCTGAGAGCATCATTCCTTACTTTTAATAAAGCTTTACATGCCAAGAACTCAGAGTCATACTTGAGTAAAACATTAACTTTAATAACACAGAAATTGCCAGTTGTACAAGAAGCGTCAGGGTTAAAGCTGCACTTTGTAGCTTTGGGAAAAGAAACTTAAACTCAGGAAGTATAAAGATATATTGGATTTATTTCCATAAGATGTTACTTTCAGAAGCGAGAAACATGGCTTTTTATAATGTTTTTTTTTTCTGACGCCAGTTTGTTTCTTCAGTCTCGTCACGTTCTTCTTTCATCACTTTTCTTTCTGTTCTTTTTTTAAATGTCTTCCCCAAAAAGCTACACAGTGAGCCTTTAAACTGAGCCTGTTACATAATCACTGATAAGCTCTTTACATTTAAGTAAATGCACCTTTCCACTTGTGAAATGAACTGAAACTAGCGGATAGAAAACCTCCACGACTACAGCCGGCATTTATATAAAATCTGATATGAAAAAAAATCTCATTCATTTTCAATCAACATCCAAACCCTGCATCCGCATGAGGCCACATCTTTATTATTACACACGGAGAACGGCCATTTATTTTTGAGTTACACATGAAAATATAAAGAAGAGCTGGAATATAAACCAGGTGATTACTGTGACGCTGCACCCACACCAGTTACACCAGTTACAGCTAATTCCATCCGGGTCACGACTGACGTAATCTAGGAAATGTAGGCGGTCATCAACCGAAACATGGACACGGGACGAAGGCGTGCTGGAAAACACTGCACATTCCAGTTCTACATGCAAATAAACACGTCAGTTTTCACACTAAAAAGAAATGAATTGATCTAAAACATAGGCCGAAGTTATAAGAAAGTCCATTTAATGAAGAATTTCTCATAGCAAGCGTTTCACAAAGTTCTTAAAGTTTCTTCTGACTCAACAACAATCAAAAGTGAGCAGTTTTCAGAGGGAGTCTGGGGAGTTTCTCTCCGTCGTCATCTACTTGCTTTTGTTGACTGTAGTTGCTGCGGCTGCTCTGACCTACAACAATAATAATATGTTTATTTGGATCGTACCTTTCAAAACCAGTGTTACAAAGTGCCTCAACACAAAAAAACACAATACAACTACAAAAGAAAGTAATAAAACTAATCACAATGGATGATTAAAAACCATAAAAAGACACAGATAGTACATTCAATCAGACTTAAGTGCAATGGCAAGATTTAGTCATTTTTAGTGCTAATCTAAAGCTGATTACGTCTCTGTCATCTCTCACCCAGGAGGCGCTTCGAAGCCCAGAAACGACCCTGAAGAGGTGACAGAGCTGCATTCAGTCAAAGGTCAGTCATTAAAATCTTTAAAACGTATCAGAACCTGCACCACCAGAACCAGACACTAGATGGAGCGATAGATTACCTCTTTGCTCCGATTCCACAGGATCAGTGTCTTCTACTGTAACTCAGTTTATTGACATTCGTGAGGCTGATGAACACAACAGAAGCCGCACCAAATGACCATTAAGTTGATTTTCTAAATAGAAACTGAACATTAAACCTTTATGAAGACTGGATTTATCGCAGGTTCTTGTTTTAGTTCTGGCTCAGAACCTTGTTAACGGATCCTGACGTGACTCTGAGGGGTTGTGAGATGATGAACAGAAGATGAAAGCAGAAAAAAAATATATGTTTCTGTTGCAGGAAATTTGTATATTTTCCTGAATCTGTACCACTTTATTTTTACGTCACATTATTGAGTATTTACAAGCAACAGACTAACATTCAACCAATGTTGTATTGCTCTTCATTATATACGTGTCAACAGACATCAGGATATTTTGAGTGTTTAATATACAATCAAAACTTAAGTACTGCACAATATTGTTGTTTATTATCCGTTTATTCTGCTGCCTCCACTATTAAGTGCCAAAATGATGCAGGTTTATGTAGTTTTGTGTGTTTAGCCGTTTGAGTTTCATCTGCACAAAGTTAGTCTAATTAAGGAAATAAAGATCTATAATGAGTTTAATGCTCCTGTTACTCCCAGGCAGGGGGTTGAGTTGATAAAAATAGATATTTATTAAGTGTTAGGTGTCTTTTTTCAGTGATATTGGACCATGTAAGACTATAGGATGTGTTTCACAGGTAACAAGGACAGTTACAGCTCATCTACGGGCTTATTTTTGTGACCGTTTGAATATAAGATGGACACAAAAGGTGATTTATTTGATAAAAGTTGGACTTTAAGTGCAGTTCAGGTGAAGCTTGTAGAAGCAGGTGATGATGACTTGAGGTCAGGAAGCTCCAGTGAATGCAGAGAAGCGTTGCGGCAGGCTGGGTTAAGGTGCAAAGTTTACCAGAGAGTAGACGGGTCCTGAGAGCGTCTTGGTGTGGTTAAACCAGGTCGAGAGACAAAGAAGCAACCCGGCAGAAACACTCAGATCAAGGCTTAATGTTTGAGTACCGAGGTGTGGCGTCAGAAACAATCGGTGAATGAAAAGCAGACCAAGGTGTTGAATCAGGAGTGACGAGGAGATTCAGTGCAGGTGTGTGTGTGTCATGCTACAACCCTCCAAGGAAACCACGCCTCAGAATAAAACACACCCCTGAAACTCACCAGCAGAGAATACACACCAAACACAAATAAAGTTCCACACTAAAACCCAAAGCGTCTGACAGCTTGTGGAAAAGAAATCCACTTTTAATCTTTCAAAAGAGCCGAAAATCATCTCTGCACTCCAAACAGCTTTGAACTTCATGTTTCTTCATCCTCTCATCCAGAATGTCTTCTTGTCCTTCTTACAGACTCGACAGCCGACAGTAACCTGAACGAGAGCAGACCCTTGACCGTGGGCAGCACCAACGGACAGTCGGGCCTCCAGACTGGAACCCAGTTGACCTGAGAACAAACTGAATCTACAATCTGGAAACACTTAAAACTAACTAGATACTAACAAATCAAACACGCACACGGCCACACACTGACACGGAACAAACAGCTTTTCTTCAGAGCTTTTTAAACACGTAATTATTTCTTTTTGGGGGGCACATTGGATGTTTTTCTAGCAAGGAGCTCTTGTAGACATGGAATGACACCCTGATAAACAGTTTTCACTGTTCATGCTCGAGTGTAGAAAGCGAACAACAAGCTGCTTCCAGCGTCCTCATGAAGGGTCCGCGGACCCTGACAGTGCAGCCGGAACTCTGCCGTTCAGGAACTGTTTTTCTCATGACGATCCCTGAAGACGTCTCACACTGATTCTTAAAAAACAGGATTTTCCATCACAGGAACTTTTCTTCAGATGTGAGTTTGGCTCCTCGACTGTAGTTCTGGACCTTGGGCAGTGAAGCCCGATGTTCTGGGACTACCGGGGAAAAGTCTGCAGACGTCTTAGCTGTTTGAAACCTTTTGTCTGCATTAAGGTCTCATCACAGCAAAATGAATCTGTACTTCTTTATGAAATATTTGGTTCTTGCTCTGTGAAACAGAGCCAGACGGCCACAATAGCTCCTACAAAGTGCCTCGATGTCCTTCTACTGTCTCTAACAGCTTGTTAGCCACCTTGTTACCTCGCTAGCTGAGCTCAGTCAGGAGCCTAATGAGACGTTATCGATGTCAGTTTTCCTCTATGATCACATTTGAATATCATTCCTTGTTATTTTGTTACTTAAATTATATTTGAATGTTTGATCCTCAAATTTAAGCTTTTACAAATATTTGTAATACCACCGTCGTCACGTTAGCAGGCGTCTCTACGTCTAAATATAACAGCCGTCTTTACGTAAACCTGACGTCCAGCAAGTTTATTTAAAGATGTTTCACTTTTAGATCGATCTCACCAGGATTTGAAATATTGGGTTTAAACTGAAAATTTGACAACAAATCCTTTTTTGTACATAAAATAAAGGAAATAGCAATGACACGTTGCAAACAGGGCAGGCAGCGACCGCGTGTCCACCACAGTTTATCGTACTGAACATCGCGTAAAGCATCTTTTAATCGCATCATCTTGTTGCACGCTCTTCTACTGCATGATGGTTTTCCAATTGGAGAATTGTCGTCACAAGCTGCTCATATCAAACATGCAGACTGTTGATAATCACATAATACATGGAAACAACATTAATTCACAGTATTTTAAGCAGATTTTCTTGAAATTCAGTCATACGTTGGGAAACATTTGGATGGAAACCTGCTGTAAGATGTAACTACATGATCAACTCGTGAATGTATAATTTTTACCATGTAGTTGCTGGTGTGACGAGGTGTTTATTTAGACTCGTGGTGAAGCGAGAACGTTGTTTGTGATGTTTGTTTTCTAAAGTTTTCTGTGGTCTTGTCTCGTCTGTTTCACTTTGAAGGACATGAAACAGGATTCTAGTTTCTGATTTAGTTCCTGAGGTTCAGGTTTTTTTGGGACTATTCAGCGTGTTAAAGTCACTGAACTTCATGGATCATTTGGAAAGTTACGTGAGGCTGAGGAGCAAAACGCTGCATCACAAAACGTGTGAACTTCAATAAGCACAAAAAGAGCCTCGGTTTAAATTTTTCGATGTTGGAGGACGTCTTTTCTCCCGAGGCTTCAGTCGGTCATCGCTGGCTCGAGGAGGGAATCAGAACTTGCACAGGCTGGATTTTTAAATTCAAAGCTTGACTTCATGTTCTGCTACCAACACCTGAGTCCTGCTGCAACCACACCTTCACTGAACTGAGAGGACACTCCACGAGGTCAAGCTCCTTCTGGAAATTGTTTCCTGTATTGTAAAGATGAATGTGACTGTGAATCACTGATGTGACTGAACAATACATACTTTCGTATTGACGTGGAGAGATTAATGTTTGACTTCCTTTGATAAATACATTATCTGCAGCAGAATCAAAGGGTTTCTGATTCTCTCTGCACTGCCAACATGCGTCACGTTTCCTGAATTATACTTGACCTCTTTCACTAATGTGTCATAATTAATGTAATGTTATTAAAAAAGATTAATCACTGAAGGTTTGTGTCTGCTTTTTATATGAGATATAACAAAACAATATAACTCAGCGTCCACAGAGATGTGATGCAGACAATAAAAAAGAACATAATATGGAGGCACTACCAGCCGCTGCATCTTCTCTACACATGAACACGAGCATTGAGAACATTGTTTGTGTACACAGAGTTTACTAAAAAGAAAGTTTTTGAACAACTCGTGTTAGCATTAGCTTGTTCCACTCGCTGTTGTCATGGCAGCGAGTGTTTGTGGTTCAGTTGAGCGATGTGTAGAGACCCTGGTGATACTACGAGCAAAGTTTCATGTTGTGTCGAGACTTCTTAGTGTTTTAAAAATAGAGATTTTGATGCTAGCCTAAAAGTGCCCGTAGCACTCCCATTGAAAATGAGTTTGACCTGAAAACGAAAATACGGTCAATCTTAAAAGTGCCTCTTTCATTGTAATTATGCTTTTACACGAAGGTTTGACTCATATACATTCACAAAAAAAGCCTCAGTTGCTTTTTGGCGAGAGTTTCACTTTAAAGGTGTTCTGTGTAAACATTTGCAGCAATTTAAATGTATTAATCACTTTATTTTGGCCATATGTGAGCTGATTGTAACATGACCTTCCTCGTCTCTCCTGTTTGTAGCCTGTAGCACAGCACAGAAGTTCCACAGAGCCTCATTAAGTGGACTGCCAGGCCTTGGCAGAGTTATGCGCTCTACGGTGTGCCGTTCTATCAATGAATGGTCAGAGTTTGAGTCAGTTTTAGTGTTTTTTAGTTTCGATAACTACCACCGAGGTGTTGCCCAATGGCTTGTTGCGTTCCGTGACTGTTATCTCTTCTGGAGTCATCTTTTAAAAACTTTTTTTTGTTAAGATCTTTGACTGATAAGATTAGCTGATAGTTTGGTTAGCAGGAAGACAGAGCTTCATTGAGGAGGAGGAGAACCTGCATACGATATGTTAGCTGTAGATGTTTGTGAACACACCACTAACCACTGAACTATTAATTGCAAATTAACCAGACTCCCTTAACAAATCACCTAATTGTTGACTTAGGAGAAACCTTTTTAACTTGAAACGCCGTCTTCACCAAATTCTTAACTATTTGATCGTACTTGTCAATTCGGCAAATGTTATACATGAAGATATGTCTCTTCTCTCTCGGCAAATAAGTGGATTTTTTTGTTGTTAAAATTCGATGGGAAATATAAGAAGAACAAATGTCCCAGATCCAATTAAACAGGTGCCGGTCCTTATCCAGGAGGTCCAGGATCCAAGGGAGTAGGTTTGATTTTGAGATTGGTGGGGACACGAAAGTGCTCCAGTGCAGCACTTCTGAAAGTTGAAGTTTTAGCAATCATAATTTCACGTCATGCAGATGTTATAGGTTAAAGCAACTAATGAAAGACAAGGAAGCAACTTCGAAGAGTTTTAAAGCCACAGGGGTGAAGCATTGCTATTCAGATCACCATCACACTAACATTTGTCACAGTGCTGAATCTCATGACTAACATATCCATCATAAATTTTAACCTCACCTGTAAATTTCAAGCCTCTCTTTCAGCTTCTCCTCCTCCATCTCCTCCAGCCTCTCTGCTGTCTGTCACCTTACAAAAATATGTTGATGCATGATATATGAACAGATACATTAGGGATACGATGATCATAGAGCTTGATGGTACAGTTATTGTCTGAGCAAAAAGGCTTTCACTAAATATTATTATCTAATATTAATCAATTATATTTTATAATTATAAAGTCACATGATCATCTAGAATGTGAGGTTTTATTGTATTTCCACCACAAAGTTTCTTCATTGGTGTTTTTAAACTGCTGCTCACTTCTACACAAATACATGAAAATAAGAATTAAAAATAAATTTACACTTTGACTCCTAAAGAAGTCTCTTATATCCAGTTTTCTTTTCTTTGACATCCTACAAATCCTATACAGCACACACAGACGCACACACAAATGACACCACTGATATAAAAATCCGTCTAGTTGACGTGACCCAGGAAGAACAAATGCCGAACATGTTGACAGTTGCAGATAACATGCACTGCCTCTCGTTCGGTCCAACTAGCAGGTTGCATGTAGCTTTTACAAGCAGAAGGAGTGACAGCGGGGACAGCCAATCACGTGTACGCTAGCGAGAAACCGGCAGCTGATCAGGGAGCGCTATTTAGGTTAGAGGCGGGACTTCTAGCAGAGACCGACATTTAACCCTTTGTGTGGCATAATCATTGACAAAACACTACAGACAGCGGTTGTACTGAAAGTGACTACACAGTAGCAGCTGAATATTGAATATTGGTAGGGTCGTGTCCCGAGCATCCCTATCCAATTCTACGCCCTTGCCAGGATCCAAGATCCCTCCAGTAGAGTGCCAGAGACTTGCAGAATCAGAGTTCTGGCAGCAGGTGTTGGCCACACGTCACCAAGACACTTTATGTTGGACGATCCATTACTGGTTAGGTGTTGGAAATAATGATGCAGGCGGGAGAGAAACCTGGTAACTAACCTGCTGCATATTCAGTGAAAGAGAAAGTAAAGTGTTTAATGCAGACAGAGTATTTCTACACTGTGGTATTGTTACTTTTACTAAGTTAAAAGATCTGAATACTCCACCTATCAGCAGACTCCACCCTCAGTGGACCTTTGTACACACACAACACACACACACACACACACACACACACACACACACACACACACACACACACAGTGCTGATGCCAAGGCTAAAAGTAACTCACATTCTCAGACTCGACTGTTACTGGACGAGTGCACATGAAACTTTAAACCAATCAGACCAGCTGGGCGGCCTTGGCCTTGACGTCAAAGTTGTTTTCTTTCCAGTGAACTACAGAATCACGGAGGAGATTTAAGAAGAGGATGTCTGTGGTCAGGTGTTCTGTGTACCTGGTGGTCCTGAGCTTTCTGTGGACTTCTATCAGAGGAGGTGAGTGAGGCGTTCACAGCCCATCTGATCTCCCTCCAGTCTAAACTTAGATGTGTTTAAACTTAGAACAGGAGTCATTTTCTTTTTCCAGGAAATATAATTAATACTTATAATGAAAAACAGTTGAATCGATCCACCTACAAACACAAAGACACAACACATTCTCTCTGTAGTTCTGTTGTTTCACAGTTTTAGATATTTTAAATCTCCTTTTAAACTTAACTTGTCGTCTCATTATAACAGGAGAGAACTCAGTTTCATTTGTGGTAGATAAGCTTTAAAATGACCTTCACCTGAACTACACTGACTGACGCAGTGAATCTAAAATGTCAGCACGTAATACTGAAACTGTGTACACGGTCAGATAAAAGTAGAGATAAGTGAGAACAGGTCTGTGTGAGTTAAACATTTAACAGTTGAGTAAAAGTAAAATCACAACAAGCTAATTCATTGATTTAGTTTTTTTTTTGCTATGTAAGTGACGCTGAGATTGTTTATTACCAGAGTCACGCTGTGGACTTTATTCAAGTGACAAAGTGCAGAGTGATCATGTGTTCATTGATAGAAATATAAAACCAACATCGCCATTTTATTTGCAAGAAAAATGTGTTTGACAATCAAAATATGAGGAAGTTAAGTAATAAAACAAACCAGTTGCTAAGAAGTGTAGATAGAAGATTCGTAGATGTGCTTGAATCTTGTGCAACTGGTTTGGCTTCATTCCTGCACACACACACACACACACACTCACACACACACACACACACACACACACACACACACACACACACACACGCTACAAAAATGTATGAAATGTTTCCTGTAACTCTGAATCTAAAGTCAACATCATAATCAAATCAGTTTCACCTTAGAATCCCAGAAAGCATTTGAATGTTTTTCTCACTTAAAAATATTTTGTTTTCTATTATCTCTAATCTTAAAGCCGCACAGATGAATATTTTTCTTTTAACCCAAATGCCTGAATAAATTTTAGCCACGTTATTGCCAAACCAAAAGTTAAAACTGGATGTTTGTTTATGTTGCAACTTCACTTTTGTCCAGGTTGAATGTTGACTTACAACCACACAACTTATTTGAACCTCTGAGACTGGTTTGGAAATAGCAAAGGACACACAGGCTTAGTACTGAATAGGCAGAGACGTGAGTTCTAAAGCAAATCAAAGGTTTTATGCTAAACAATAATCCAAATAATGAACCTAAACAAGCAGAGGCTACTACTGCTGAGAGGGAAAAGAAAGGTCTAATAAACAAATGAAAAACATCTGTAAGGTGAATAAAAAATAACTTTATTACAATTATCCTTCAAATGGGCCTCAATACGAAATATTTACAAGATGATCAGTGTTATTGAATGAAAAGTCGGTGCATCCACGACTATGAAAAAGGAAAACTTAGCTTTTAGCTGAGGCCTCGTTGCAGAATGGTGCAGGCGACAGATCACCCATGCAAAAAGTTAGGGGACCTCACCGCGGGGCCCCAACAATAACTACACAAATATTCAGAAAAACAACAAGTAATCAACTAACCAAGGTAACAAAACAACAAAATAAATTACGGTTAAAATAACTTGACCTATACAAAGGAAAACAAATAGCTCAAACAAACTTCAACGCTATTGAAACACATAAAACAAAACTCCAAAACTGTTAATGTTCCGGTTAAACTACTTCTAACACACAGGTAACAGGAATTCCTTACATGGACACCCATCACTGAGAGCAGGAAGCAGAACAGTGACATACAGGTGTCTCGTAGCTTCGCCCTGATGAAGGAATTTGTTGTGGGAGGAGTTGATTCAAGGCTGCATTCCCCAACACTGATACACCCTGCTCTGTGCTATAGGTGTATACCCAACTACAGTAGGAAAACATCATAGTTTGGCTTAAAATTAAAGAAATGGCTGATGGAAATGTCTCCAGGTGTCTCAAATAAACACCCATCTTGTTCTGAGTCCCCTGGAGGTCTAAACAAAGCAATGAATGCATCAATTGTCTAATGAGTTCTTCTGTCATGCTACCAGCCAATTATTTTATTACAATTATTATCATGATGCCCCTGCGAGCTCAAATCATCCATCAATGTAGTTCAGACTTCTGTTGTTAAAGAGACGATGCACAGTTGTTCGTATCAGTACTTCTCCATCTCTGACCCGGTTCTGATGTCTGGAGGACATTTAGCTAAATGTCTCGATACTGTTTGAACAACGGAACTGATTTCAATTTCTCAGTCGTGTCTCACGCCTCTTAATGAAAAACGAACAGATGAATCAGTGATTAATGTGATTTGCTGCTTTTAAAGATGCTCACTTCTTCTTCACCTGGTGTCTTTCAGATGAAATCTGTGTTTTTAACACCAGCTGCGTCTTACCGTGCAGCTTTAGGCCGGGTGCTGATGTCGTCATCCACTGGATTTATGTGAACGGGAAAGAAATCACCATCCACTCTTACTACCATGGAGGAGACCAGCTCACATACCAAGACCAGCGCTTCAAGGCCAGGACGTCTCTGTTCCTGGACCAGATCTCCAAAGGGAACGCCGCGCTCCAGCTGTCAAGGGTGGAGCTTCAGGACCAAGGCAGATACAAATGTTATACAAGCACCATCGCTGGAAACCACGAGTCATTCATCAACATAAATGTGGAAGGTAGGAAATTCATAGTATAGAAAACGCAAACATTTACAAGCTAAAACTTAAATTTTCAATCATTTATTTATAAATCTCAGAACTTTACAGCATTTGCAACATCCCACAATGCTGCGGGGCTTCAGGGTCATCATGCGTTCCCGGCTTGGCCCGACACGGCCTGAACACAGCTCCAAACTGGTACCACGTTTAGTGTGCCTTCAGTGCAGCTCAGGTTTCTTTTGAGTTGGCATTTTTCCTCCTGCCAACTTACTCGGTGTGATTTGAATGCATACTTGTGCTTTATACTGTAAGTGTGCATACGCACCGTTAGCACCAGTCAGAGGAGTCAGCAGACTTCAGACTCTCGTTGTGGGAAAACTCTGTTTGGCTGCTCAGCAAAGCAAATGAATGCATGAGAAGAGAAACAGAGAGAGAGAAGTCCCTGTTGTATCTTTATTTCCCTGCAAAAGTGAAGTTTGACATTCGTCTCTTTTCCAGTGTCAGTTGTTACTTTTTACCTGACATGTTGTAGATTATTAGTGGCTGTGTTGGCAAGAGTGTTGTGAAAAAATTTTCAGTGCAGCTTTCGTTTTTTAAGGTGAGGTAGTCAAGCTTCATCGCTGCCAGTTCCTGATGTCGGTCTGAAGTCTGGTGCTTTTGAGTTTCACCCAAGTTTTAGAAAAACTAATGAGCAGAAACACATTTTACAGTGTGTTTTTAAATTGGCCTTTCAAGAGTAAATGGAGGATTTTTGCTGCAAATGTGCATTTTTCTCACGTTGCAGTGTGTCGAGCTCTCTCAGCTGCAGCATTCAGACACCTGGGCTGATACCATTTCATTCCCAGGGAGAGAAGACTGAAACGTTATTCATTCAGGGCTGTGCGATTGAGGTCATTTGGTTGATAAGAACCCCGGCACAGTAAACATTATCGCAGACTTATTGTGCTGATTACAAGAAGGACAAGGTCCCTCTGGAGAAGCACAAGAGAATGTATAAATGTATGAATTTGTTTGTTTTTAGTGACTCTACATTTCTGCTTTGTTTGGAAGAACATGCACGAGAATGAGCAGTTGAGCCACCACCTACAGAAACTCTCAATCTGAGCCCAGGGCTTTCTTTAATGACCTTATATAAAGCGCGGAAAACTAATAGAAAGTAATAAAAACTATGATTATGGTTCATTCGATTTGTCATCCTCTGAGACCAAAGTCTGCAGGCTAAAGTGCAAGTGCTGTATAACTGCACCTTACTAGGTTACTCTGAACCTTCAATCAAGTAATTAGCATCTTCAGGTCTCCAAGATCACCGCCTCCGAAACATGTTTGTAAAAAAGTGGATCTTGTCTTTTGCAGCTCCGATCAGTAAAGTCCACATTCAGCAGGATGAAAACAGCATCACCTGCAGCTCAAAGGGGATCTACCCTGAGCCTAAGCTCACCTGGTCCACCAGCCCTCCATCAACCAACAAACTCAAGAAACCAACCACAGTCCAGCAGACGGACCAGCAGCTCTACACCATCAGCAGTTCTCTGATCCGTGTAGACGGTGTCACTGATCTGACCTACAGCTGCACCGTCAGCGCCGGCACAAACCAGAAGACCACTTTGTTGAAAGAAAGTAAGAGTTTCCTGCAGCTACTGTGGAACTGACCTCAAAATGAGTTCAGACATCAGATCTTCACTGGATTGTTTCATTTGTGTCTGTGTTATTGTGTTCTATCATTTCAGCTTCTATCAGCGGTGAAGGCAGTGAAAGAACGATCCCCTGTGCTGATACAAACGCTCCCCACACAGGCCTCGTCTGGAGGTTCAACCACAGTCAGATGGTCCTGAACCAGACCAGCGCCCACGTCTCCTACACAGCCTCAGAGCAGTGGAGGCAGCACGTGAAGGATGTATCTGCGTCAGGCAGCCTCACGCTGAAGGACTTATCTTCAGCACAGGATGGAACATACACCTGTGAACTGAGTGACCATGAGGAGACGTTCATAACCAACACCTTCCTGAAGATGGTGGAAAGTCAAGGTGAGGTAGCAACAAGTAGAAACTTTCAGTTTATCTGTACAAGAGATGTTGTTGTGTGTAATATCAGCTTTAATACGTTTGCATGTTTACACACCTCCTTTATAAATGTCCACGCTACATCGTGATGCTGCAGCAGCTGAAACTGAACTTATGACATCTGATTGATATGAAGATTAAAAACTAAATCTCTTTCTGTTTCAGGCACCTCTCATGTTGCTATTATATGTGGAGTCATTGTAGTTGTAGTTTTAATAGCGGTCTTGGTGATAGTCTCCATAAAATGTAAAGGAAAGATCTTTCAAAAATCTAATCAGGTAAATATAACATATATAATATATAATAATAGTATCAATCATTTTGCATGATCTTATATTTTGCCTTTGTTATGTTGTGAACTGACTGTAATGTCTTTTTGACTCAGCCACCATTACCCTGTAATGACAAACAATCATCAGCATGTAGTTACAAACCAACAAGTGTTGAAGAACAATGATTGAAAGTAAGTATTCTGCATATGAAAGGGAAATCTTACATTTTATATCTCTAAATATTTCTCCTTCATTGAAAGTTGAAAGCTTTTTTATTATCATTAAAACAAAGCTGACTGTTTCTCTGTTCAGCTGTCAGGTAGAAGCAAAGCAGATTCTCATATCATGCATTATGTTTTATTCATGATCATTCAAATGAAGTGGAGACAAAACACAAAATCTGAAGTTTGCAGAGATATTTACATTATTGTAGAGGAGTTTTGAACGTTACATGTTTCAGGACTGAATTCTGTTAAATTGTATTTGCAGGGATCATAAATAATGAAGAAAAACACCGAACACTAATGTGAAAGGCTGTGACGGGACGACATGCATATATCTTCCATGAAGAAATTAATGTCAACTGGACAGGAAGTGGAAATAAACTTGAGACGTGCTCGGGTCTCTCAACACATTTTGTTATTCACTGGAAACTTGAGGTTGTCGAGTTTTGTAACAGTTTCAGTGGAACCGTATTGAAACGAGACCTTCAGATTTGTGTTCTGGAGCGTCTGACAAACATCTTTATCCAGACTGATACATGAGGACGAGGACGCTGCACACTGTTTCTGCTCTGCTGCTTTTTATATCTGTTGTTATTCTTATTGTGTAAGTGGGAGACTTCGGCCTGTGAAGCGCAGTCTGCTGTTCCTCCTCCACCTCATGTCGTCCACACTGGAACCAAACAGCAAAGAAGTCAAAGGTGCAACATGAAGGATTGGACACCTGTTTCAGTCAC
>CAEMYA010000069.1:102516-118726 GCA_903131615.1 Diplodus sargus | reverse complement strand
GTAACACGGCCCAGTCAGAGCCTCTCCACCCACCAGCTGATGGTGCTGCTTCAACCTCTCTGGATCATCAGGACACAGCTGATCCTCTCAACACCTCCACCTTTCTCACCACTCTGACCGAGATCACCTCCAGCTGATGAGAGAAGTAAAGTAACAGCAGAAGTGATAAATGAACGTTTCCAGAGACTCCCTCCATCAGCTGTCAGTCAGTGATATAAAGACCAGCAGGACTTCAGTCCTGTTCAGACCACAAGTGGAGCCGCTGTGTAGCGTAGCCAGCTTCCTTTCAGCTTCATGTTAACGTGTTGGAGTGAAGCTCACAGACCTGCAGACACTTTGGACATCAAGTCTGTTTACTCTGCAGGTTTCACTGAAGGACACAGTGGAAATAAACTGCTGACAGTCCCTGAACGCATCATTTCTGCGGGAACACAGATACTTTTAGAAACCAGAGTCTCAGTCACATCTGAATATTTCATCTAATTTTAAAATGTCTGAGTCTGACAAGTAAAACATCAGCTGTGGTTTCTGGACTTCAGCAGAGGTTCTGGTCTGTATACAGACCACATGGTTACTAAATGTAATGATGGTTCTCTGAAATACGAGCCTTCAGTCAGACTGATCTGAGAGCTGTGAAAAAGATGAACTGATGAGTTCTTCAGTGTTGAAATGAGAGAACAAACACTTTGAGATCAGATTTGATGCTCTGACAGTTTGATGTATGAGGACACTGTCTCTATACATCCTGTGATGCTGTCAGCTGTGATCAGCTTTGTTTCCTGTAGACATGAACACAACAACAACAGTCGCACAAACACACGATCACAACAAGATTCTAATCTGATTTGCGACTGCCCTCTCTCGGTCCAATCATGAAGCCTGTCACTGTTCTCCTCTCACAGTATCACCGAGGAAAGCAGGAAATACTGGATCTTTACTTTGATACTGTGTTTAGTACAATACTGCTGAAACCAGCATGAACTGACTCCAGCCCTCTACTGACCTCAGAGTCTCCAGTCTGCAGTCTGGACTCTTCTTCAGATCAGACAGCAGCTTCACGTCTGAATCCTTCAGGCTGTTTCCTCTCAGGTCCAGCTCTCTCAGATGAGAGGGGTTGGACTTCAGAGCTGAGGCCAGAGAAGCACAGCTGATCTTTGACAAACTGCAGCCCCACAATCTGAATAAAAAATAAATGATGTAAGTTTAGAAAACAATGTTCCTGCTTGAAGTCATTCAGCGATTAATAATCTGTTCAAAAAGAAAATGAGAAAATGGGAACTCAAAACTCTCCATGAACCGCCACCTTACCATGGTGGAGGAGTTTGAGCATCTGAATGATCCTAGGAGCTATGTTGTCCGGGGCTTAATGCCCCTGTAGGGTCTCCCAAGGCAAACAGGTCCTCGGTGACAGGTCAGACTAACAGCGGTTCCAAAGCCCCTTTGAAAAACTTAAGACTGAGAAAGTGTACGTCGCCCGGAATGGCGTCACCGGGGCCCCACCCTGGAGCCAGGCCTGGAGTTGGGGCTCACAGGCAAGCACCTGGTGGCCGGGTCTCCGCCCACGGGAACCAGCCGGGCAAAGCCCGAAAGAGTAGCGCGGGCCCGCCCTCCAGTTGGCTCACCACCGCAGGAGGGTTCAGAAGGGGCCGGTGCTATGTGATTTGGGTGGTGGTCATGTGCGGGGACCCTGGCGACCCAATCCCCGGATGGTGACTCTAGCCATGGGGACATGGAATGTCACCTCGCTGGGGGGGAAAGAGCCTGAGCTGGTGTGGGAGGTTGAGCTGTGCCGGCTAGAGATAATTGGGCTCACCTTCATGCACAGTCTGGGCTCTGGAACCCAATTCCTTGAGAGAGGCCGGACTCTCTTCTACTCTAGAGTTGCCCACGGTGGGAGGCGGCGAGCTGGTGTGAGCTTGCTTATAGCTCCCCAGCTCAGCCGCCATGTGTTGGAATTCTCCCCGGTGTACGAAAGGGTCGCCTCCCTGTGCCTTTGGGTTGGCGATAGGTCTCTCACTGTTGTTTTGGCTTATAGGCCGAACAGCAGTATAGAGTACCCAGCCTTCTTGGAGGCTCTGAGAGGGGTACTGGAAAGTGCTCCAACCGGGGACTCCGTCGTTCTACTGGGGGACTTAAACGCTCATGTGGGCAACGACAGTGTTACCTGGAGGGGTGTGATCAAATTCAGCCGCCGCATTTATCAAGACCTGATCATTCGTAAGCTGGAATTGGTCAGATACGAACGTTTCATAAATCACACGTGTGCCCTGTCGTAAGACCAATTCTACACTCAGATTTGAACCCGTTTTCATGCAAGATTGATAAATGAGGGCCATTGAGTCCAAATGGACCATGTTCTCCACTTCCATTGCTGACACCCCTGGTTGGCTCGGGGTACTCCTGAGGCAGCTGAGGGGAACCAGCAGGCCAAGCATGCTGCAGCGCGGGCGGTCGTGGAAGCAAAAACTCGGGTCTGGGGAAAGTTCTGGGAGGCCGTGGGGGAGGACTACCGGTCGGCCTTGAAGAAAGTCTGGCAAACCATCCAGTGCCTCAGGAAGGGAAAGCTGTCCTCCACCAACACTGGTGGAGGTGGGGAGCTGTTGACCTCAACTGGGGACATTGTCGGTTGGTGGAAGGAATACTTTGAGGATCTCCACAATCCCACTGACACACCTTCCATAGAGGAAGCAGAGGCTGGGGACTCAGAGGTTGATTCATTCATCACTCAAGCCAAAGTCACTGAGGTAGTTCGGAAGCTCCTCAGTGGCAAAGCACCGTGGTTGGATGAGATGTTGTGGGGCTGTTTTGGCTGACACATCCCTGCAGCATCGTGTGGCAGTCAGGGACAGTGCCTCTGGACTGGCAGACCGGGGTGGTCATCCCCCTATTTAAAAATTGGGACCGGAGGGTGTGTTCCAACTATCGGGGGATGACACTCCTCAGCCTTCCTGGGAAAGTTTATTCCAGGGTACTGGAGAGGAGAATTCAGCCGATAGTTGAACCTTGGATTCAGGAGTGTTCATGGGAGTTTGCCCAACCAGTCCACATGTGCTTTGTGGACTTGGAGAAAGCATTGGACCATGTCCCTCGTGGCATTCTGTGGGAGGTGCTCCAGGAGTACGGGGTTGGCGGCCCTCTGCTAAGGGCTGTATGGTCCCTGTACAAACAGAGCAGGAGCCTGGTGGTCCGGGGTGGTGGTCCCTCTATTTAAAAAGGGGGTTCCAACTATTGGGGGATCACACTCCTCAGCTTCCCTGGGAAAGTCTATAACAGGGTACTGTAGAGGAGAATTCTGCCGATTTACCAGTCAATCTACGTTCCGACCCTCCCCTATGGTCATGAACTTTGGGTCATGACCGAAAGAATAAGATCCCGGATACAAGTGACTGAAATGAGTTTCCTCCGCAAAGTGGCGGGGCGCTCCCTTAGAGATAGGGCGAGGAGCTCTGTCACCCAGGAGGAGCTCGGAGTAGAGCTGCTGAGGAGCCAGCTGAGGTGGCTCAGGCATCTGCATCGGATGCTCCCTGGACACCTTCCTCGGGAGGTGTTCCTGGCATGCCCCACCGGGAAGAGCCTGGGAATGCCTTGGGATCCTCCTGGAAGAACTAGAGGAAGTGAGTGGGGAGAGGGAAGTCTGGGTGTCCCTGCTCAGACAGCGCCCCCCGCGACCCGGCCCTGGATTAGCGGAAGAAGATGGATGGATGGATGGAAACTCCAAACATCTGAACCCAACAGGACGCAGGTCAAAACCTCTAAAATACAAAAGGTGACAAAGAGCTCTCATTAATATTAATGACAGCGTGCTGCTGCTTCAGTGAAGACATCATGACTTCACCTCTTAAACTCTGCTGCTCCACTGGTGGCTCCATCTATACAAACTTATGTTGTGAAGTCAAACAAATAAAAACTCACTAAAACTGATTTCAGATTCAACTCAAGATCACATAGTTTCCAAAGCTGCAAATATGAATTGTGAACCAAAGTAAATCCATGAAATCAAATCCTCTTCAGTTTGAACTAGTGTCAGTATCATATAGTTTTATAAAACTGAAAAGAAAAAATCTCATTAATCTGAATGAAAAATAAATGATTTAAATCAAGATCAATTTATATTCCAATCAATGTACCTTTGTTTAATGTTCAGTCCAACATTAAAGTCCTAATCAATTAGCTTCTGTCACACCGCGGTGAGGGATGTCCTGTCTTGGGTTTTTTTTGTCTTGTGAATTTCATGTTTTATTTTGAAAGGTAACTCTCCTCTCGTTTCAGGTCACTTGCTCTTCCTCTTGTGTCACCGGTCTGATGTCATCCCTAATCCCTGATTGTTTCCACCTGTGCTTCCCTGCCTCATGTGTGTTTGGTCTTTGTCTTCCCCTGTCCTTGTTGCCAGAGTATTTCGTTCGTCCTGTCGTATACATCTAGCCTTCTTCATAGCCTTGTCTCAAGTTAAGTATTGCCACGCTTTGTTTTCTATTTTTGTATGCCTCTGAAGAAGAGTAATTTTGAGTTGTAATTTTCTGGTTAGAGATTTTGTTTTCAGATTTAGATTTTGATAGTGTTTTGTTTTCCTCCTTTGGGAGCGCCTTCTGTTATATTTTATAGTCCTTCTTAGAGTAGAATTCTTTGATAGCCTGTGAGCCTTTTTCCTCTTTGAGTGACTTTGATTTATTTAATTTTTATAGCCTTAGTCCTGAGATCAGTGTAGTTATCTCCCTTCCTCCTACGGGAGCGTTTTCTGTTCGACCATTTTTTGTGTTCTTGTTGTTTCGTCTTGTCCTCTGGACCCAGAGATTTTCATAGCCTGTTTCTTTGTCATTCTGTCGGAAGAGATACAAAATCAGAAAATAAAACCTGTCACTACTATTGCCCATCTGCATCTGAGTCGTCTCTCTTTGCCGAGCCTGACAGCTTCCTAAAATGATTGAGTGACTTTGTTGTGTTATTGTCAATCATTATATTGTAATGTCAGCCCTCAACAGACAAAATCTAAATGTAACCACATTCATATCAACACAGATTATTAACATGCTGCTGAACTCTACCCTGTTTTTAACACCTGTCCCAACACTACAGTGTTGATAACAACATGAATCCAATCAGAGAACAGACTGAATTCTACTGACAGATTGAAAAAAGAGTGGTTGTGTATTTTGTTAAGACAAACACAGAAAAAAGTAAAAGTAAAGGACGTTTAAAAGTTCTGTTACAAATTGAAATCAGGTAGAAAAACACTGCAAAAGAGTAAAACACAAGAACTGACCTCAAGATCTCCAGTCTACAGTTTGGACTCTCCAGTCCTGCACACAGAAGCTTCACGTGTGAATCCTTCATCTCCCTGTTCTTACTCAGGTCCAGCTCTCTCAGATGGGAGGGGTTTGACTTCAGAGCTGAGACCAGAGAAGCACAGCTGAACTCTGACAACCAGCAGTCCTTCAATCTGAATAAGGAATAAATGATGTAGATATAGATCAATTTATTTTCCAATCAATGTTCAGTTGTTTAATGTTCAGTTCAACATTACTCTGTCCTAATCAATTAGCTTCATCCTAAAACGATTGAGTGACTTTGTTATTGTGTTATCGTGGATCATCAAATTGTAATGTCAGCCTTCTACGGACATAATCTAAATGTCACCACATTCATGTCAACACAAACGATCAAGATGCTGCTGAACTCTACACCCTCTGTAACACCTGTCCTAACACTACAGTGTCCATAACAACATGAATCCAGTTAGAGTACAGACTGAATTCCACTGACAGACTAATAAAAGAGCTGTTGTGACTTGTGTTCAGACAAACACAGGAAACAAGAAAAGTAAAGGATGTTTAAAAGTTCTGTTATGGATTTAAACCAGGTAGATAAACACTGCACAAGAGCAAAATACAAGAACTGGCCTCAAGATCTCCAGTCTACAGTTTGGACTCTTCAGTCCTGCACACAGCAGCTTCACTCCTGAATCATTCAGCCAGCTGTCACTCAGGTCCAGCTCTCTCAGATGGGAGGGGTTGGACTTCAAAGCTGAGGCCACGACCCGACAGTCAGTCTCTGAGAGTCCACAATCATAAAGTCTGTGATGACAGAGAAAATAAAACTGAAAGTCAATTAAAATCTGACACTTTATCTCCAAAACAGACATGAACACATTTGGCTGTAGCGCAGCTGGTCAGTTGTTCAGCCTGAGCTGGTCAGTCATTGATCACAAGGTTTGTGGTTTGAAACTTGAGCTCCTCCTGTCCACATATCAAAGTGCTCTTGAAAACTAATGATCAGTGGCAGCTTTAGACCAAAGTGTCTACAATCACTGGAGGTTGTAACAGCACTTGTATGTATTTACCTCAGTTATGTGCTTGTATGAAGTCTATGCATCTTTTAATATCAGTCTGCTCTTCAACAAAGATTGTATTGTCATAATTTCATAGTTAATAGTTTCACTCAGGTGGAGTTAAGCTGTTTAACAACATAATTTCTTCTTGTAGTTTGAACCTGCTGAATTCTCCTTTACTGGCAGGATGAACCCTGATGTTCTACCAGGAGCTGAATGTGTGATAGCTCTGGAGTACACCAGTTTACAGATCAGTCCATTCACACACTACCAGAGAGAGAGACAGAGAGAGCGCCCGCATTGTTTATGAATCAAACTCATTTATAATATAGAAACACATATGAAAATAAATTGATTGTAATAATTGTAATAATAAATTGTAACACCCTGGTCTCTTCACCACTCCTGTGGCAGATTGTTCCATCATATTCAGTGATTATACCTGTGCTCTTGTTAAACTCCAGTAAATTATCTCAGTGTCATCGAGTGTTTTGTTGACTACCTGATCTTGATCCTGCCTGTCCTCCTCCCTCCCACCACCAACTTGTTTACCTCAATAAATCACCTTTGATTTCATTTCTATCTCCAGTCTTTGCATTTTGGGTCCGACTAAAAACCTCAACCCTCACAGATCCAGCAGATCAAAGATATTACGTGTCTGTGTGTCTGTATATAATATGAACAATAAACAGACACATTATAGAAACAAAGTGTAGAAACTCTATCCGCTGTAAAAAGGACTGTAAAAGATTTTTCAATCTTCCATCACTAAAAGAGTTGGAAGATGATAGAAGATTTTTTTTTTCTTTTAAATATTTATAGTGAAAAACACAAACAGTACAAATATTTCAAAAAGCAAGTTTCAGTTATTGACTTTTGTGGAGCTGAACTTTTAGACTGTGCATGTTAGTAACTTGTGTATCTTTAACACTGATGACGTCAGCTCAACATCATTTGTATACAATGTTAATCTTATCTGGACTCACAGAGCCTTCCTGCAGTTCCTCACAGCTGGAATCAGTCTCCATCGTCCCTCTTGTGATGTTCTGTACTTCTTGAGGTCAAACTCATCCAGAACCTCCTCTGACATCTGCAGCATGTAGGCCAGAGCTGAGCAGTGGAACACAGAGAGTTCCTTCTCTGATCTGTTCTCTGTCTTCAGGAACTCTTGGATCTCCTGATGAATTGAGTGGTCGTTCATCTCTGTCAGACAGTGAAAGATGTTGATGCTTCTGTCAGCAGAGACTTTTGTTGTTGTTCTCTTCTTCAGGTTGTTGATGGCTCTCTGGATGATATCTGGACTGTTGTCTGTCTGACCCAGCAGACCTCCTAGGAGTCTCTGGTTGGACTCCAGAGAGAGGCCATGAAGGAAGCGAACAAACAGGTCCAGGTGACCATTTTTACTTTCAAGGGATTTCTCTATTGCTCTCCTCAGGAAGTAATCCAGGGATGGGTAACGGGCAGCATGGCCAGTAAAAAAATCAGAAATCTTCTCAAAAACAGATTTTGGTTTTGAGTCTCTGAGTTTGAAGTCTTTTAGAAAAGCCTCCACGACCTTTGTCTTCCTGTTGGTGTAACAGTGAAACATGTAGACTGCAGCCAGAAACTCCTGAACACTCAGATGAACAAAGCAGTACACTGTTTTCTGGAAGATCACACTCTCTCTTTTGAAGATCTCTGTACAAACTCCTGAGTACACCGAGGCCTCTGTGACATTAAGACCACAGCGCTCCAGGTCTTCTTGGTAGAACATGATGTTTCCTGTCTCCAGATGTTCAAACGCCAGCCTCCCCAGCTTCAGAAGAACTTCCCTATCAGCCTCCGTCAGCTCCTGTGGACTCGTCTCACGTCCCTCATCGTACTTCTGCTTCTTCCTGTTTGTCTGAACCAGCAGGAAGTGTGAGTACATGTCAGTCAGGGTCTTGGGCAGCTCTCCTCTCTGGTCTGTAGTCAACATGTGGTCCAGAACTGTAGCAGTGATCCAGCAGAAGACTGGGATCAGACACATGATGTGGAGGCTCCTGGAGGTCTTGATGTGTGAGATGATTCTGCTGGACAGATCTTCATCACTGAACCTCCTCCTGAAGTACTCCTCCTTCTGGTCGTCAGTGAAGCCTCGTACTTCTGTCACCTTGTCAACACATGAAGGAGGGATCTGATTGGCTGCTGCAGGTCTGGAAGTTATCCAGATGAGAGCCGAGGGAAGCAGCGTCCCCTGGATGAGGTTTGTCAGCAGCACGCTGACTGATGACGTCTGTGTGACGTCAGACACGACGTCATAGTTGTTGAAATCCAGTGAAAGTCTGCTTTCATCCAGGCCATCAAAGATGAAGAGAAGTTTACAGACAGCGAGCTTTTCTGCTGTCACCTTCTGTAATGTTGGATGGAAAACATGGAGCAGCCTGAGAAGACTGTACTGCTCATCTCTGACCAGGTTCAGCTCCCTGAACGAAAGCAGAACCAGCAGACTGACATCTTGGTTTACGGAGCCCTCTGCCCAGTCCAGAGTGAACTTCTGTACCGAGAAGGTTTTTCCAACTCCAGCGACGCCGTTGGTCAGAACCACTCTGATGCGTCTCTGTTGGTCAGGTGAGGCTTTAAAGATGTCGCAGCACCTGATTGGAGTGTCATGGAGGGTCTCCATCTTGGAAGCTGTCTCTAGCTGTCTCACCTCATGTTGGGTATTAACCTCTTCACTCTGTCCCTCTGTGATGTAGAGCTCAGTGTAGATCCTGTTGAGGAGTGTGCCATTTCCTGTTTCATCAATTCCTGTTTCAGTTCCTTCAGTCACACGTTCACATCTCCTCCTCAGACTGATCTTATGTTCATCTAACACCTCCTGCAGACAAACACTCACTAAAGAAAGGAAGAAAAGTGTGAGACAAAACAAAACACAATGACAATCTTTGCATTGTTTTTGTTGTTTGGTGTAAATTTATGATCACATTTATAATGTTCTTACTGCAATTACTTGACTGTTTTGCTTATTTTAGACCTCATTTGAAAGAGCCTCTTTGGTGATGGTAAGATTTTACACCTTCCTGACCACGAAACATTATCCTCTGTTTTATATGATTATCCTGTACGATTATCCTGTGGTCTGTGGTGTGTTAAGAGTCAGTTTGTCCCGATAATTTGCTCGGAAACGGGTCGCGGATGACAATCATAAATGTTAAACTTGTTCAATATTTACAGCGAAAAATCTTCATGTGTGGGGAAAGCTGTCGACTCCTGAGTCATTACTCCGTGAAATGTGATGTTGAAATGCAACCTAGCCAACCAGCTGACTGAGGACGAACACGGAAGCAGACGTAAATAAAAAAAGAAAGAGAAGTAGTACAAGTGGGAAAAATCAACTATAAATCTCCTCACCTCTAGCTCGCTCAGTAGACTATAAAGTCCTTGTTCCCGCTGTCTTCAGGATTTTTTCCACTCTCTTCTCTCTTTTTTTTCTGGATTTTTCAGAAAGCAATAGTCCGAGGACCACCATCATTCCCTCTTCTATGTCTTTCATATTTTAAAACATTTATTTACTCTTTTTTTCATATACAATCTATGCTCTTTTCCGTTTATAAGACCCCGGTGATGCTGGGGTTGTTGCCATTGGTTACTGTAGATCACTTTTGATCACGCAATATTTCTGGCTCAGTCTAGATCTAGATTCTCGATCAGCGGTGAGACAGAGAATCTTTATGTGTGTGTTGTCCTGTGCTGAGAATATCGGAGCGCACCACACGGTACGATCAAAGCTGATTTTTTAATCTTCATGTGAGGGGGCTCTACAGATAAAAAATAAATTAAGATTTATAAAATCCTTATGTGTGTACCCCCCTTTAGTTAGCAAACCCAAGTTCTCCCAGACTTCAACACCTTCTACTGGCGACCAGTGGCTGCTGGAATCTGACTCCGGTCACTGGTGCTTGCCTATCCTGCTGCAAATGGCTAAGACTCATCCTACATTCAAGTCATGGTCAAACCAGCCTGTCCACTGTGCTTTTCTACTGCCAGTCAGCTCCTACTCCCTCACTACGAGAGGGTCCAGCTACAGCTCAACATAATCATGACCGTTAGCTGTCCTGGCTCCAAGATGGTGGAACGAGCTCCAGACTGAGAGCAGGAGAGCAGGATCTGTGCACTTCATCAGCCTGAACACTTACTAGAAGGCATTCAGTTTATTTGATGAGTGAAGTTGACTGTAAGTCTTTAAATAAACAGAATAACATGTAGCATTTTTGATTGGTAGAGATGTAGAGTCATACATTGTACACTGCTGCTCTGACCGGCTGGTCTTGTTCTGGATCTTTTTCCACACTGGGGACAGGAGGAGTCCCCTGATGAAGCAGACTGGTCCCAGTATGAGGTGATGCACTGCCTGCAGAACCAGTGTCCACAGCTGGTAGAGACTGGATCCTTCAGGACCTCCTGACACAAAGCACAGCTGCAGAGCTGCTCCTCCACAGAAACATGCCTCCTCTTCCTGTCAAGACATTTTTTAATAACTAATATGATTTGTTGAGTGTTGATGAAAAATATCAAGATTTGTCACAGATGATCAAAGAACAGAAAATATGTTTATATAAATATATTACTTTTCTATCTGAATTCACTTTGTAATGAACTCACTCATGGAGCTCCTCCACAATAAAAGCCTTCCACTAAAGACAGCTGATCACATCCTTTTCTGTTATACAGTCACTGTGGGCAGCTTAGCTTGGGTTCTCAGACAAGTAACATGTAACAGTAATGTCTCCGGTCACGGCCATGTTTTCATGACCGTTTCATGTTTTTTGTATATTTTCCCTCTGTCACTCTCAAATGTCAAAGACCAAGTTAAGATCCATTGTTGTTCAAAACAGTGTCTGCACTAATAGTTAGGCATCATTGTTATAAGTCTTGAAGCATTTTCCCTTCAGAATTAATGTATCATCTTACAACAGGTCGGTTTAAAGTAAAATTAGTTTCTTACTGTGTGTGTGAGGGTCCAGGTCCATTACTGAAGACATGAGTTAAACTTTTGGACCATTCACTCCTTATAGACAGACAGCTGGATACTGGAGACTCTGCTCTCTGTCTGTTGAACTGAACTCTGCAACAACATTTTTTTTATTTATATCACATGATTTCATCAGTGACAGCCAGGAAAGACTGGATGACAACCGTGAAGGGTGTGGTGAGTACTGGAGAGACAGTGACATCCCAGAGAGAAAGTGACTGGGACAGAAAGGGCTGGCAACCCAATCTGTGTCCTCTGTGAGGAGGACGCCCAAATTAAGCTACGATGAACCTTATAGAAAGATACCCCCAGGGTTGCCTGACAGGGGGCAAGGATGAGCAACCCAGTCGGACGGATATAACCAAAACTGACACAGGTAAAGGACAAACGACTATGAGCAAGCAGTGCACATGTACATGTAAATACACATTGTAAAGATTGAAAGACCACACACGGCTTGAAGATCCACCGAGCGAAGATCAAGTCCTTGTCAGAAGCGGCAGCAACACGACGCACAGGTGCTACACCTGGTGAGACGCAGGGGGGGCCAGGCCCAGAGTCACCCCATAGTGCCCGGAAACCTCCCAGTGTTGCAGATCGACCCCACGAGCAACAAGTACGACAGGAGGCGGATCAAATGGCCAGCAGCACACATGTCTTCACTGTGGAAGCAGTTTGACGATGATGTCGACCAAATTCTGGAGGCAATGGCAAAGGGAGAAGCCGACCAAAGACTACAAGCTATGACATCAGTCATTATCGGCATCACAGCTGAACGATTCGGTTCGGTGAAGAACAAGAGTGCCGGAACATCAAATGCAATAAACCAGAGAGCCGTGAAAATCCATAACATCAGGCAGGACATGAAGGCACTGAAGTCCCAGTACAAGGTGGCAGGAGAAGAGGAACGCATTGGCCTTTCCCATTTGACGTGCATCCTACAAGAGAAGATCAGGGTTCTCCGCCAGGGGGAGTGGCATCGAAGGCTGCGTCGTGAGAGGGCACGCAAATGAGCTGCCTTTATCTCCAACCCTTTCAAGTTCCCCAAGGACCTGCTGGGACAGAAGCGCAGTGGGAAACTTACCTGCTCGCAGGAGGACTTAGACCATTATCTCAAGCAGACTTACAGTGACTCCATAAGACAGCAAGAGTTGGGAGAGTGTAAGATCCTCATAGATCCCCTGATCCGGAAGTGCATTTCGACATGTTGTAGCTGCAGCTCAAGGAAGTCAGAGAGGTTGTCCGCAAAGCAAGGGCTCGCTCTGCTCCAGGACCAAGTGGCAATTCCTACAAATTGTGCAAGAACTGTCCCAAACTCCTACTGCATCTGTGGAAGATCTTGCGAGTGGTCTGGAGAAGAGGGAAGATCCCAGATCAATGGCGAGTGGCTGAAGGGAACAGGAAAACTCCACCCAGTTGGACCAGTTCTGCATACTGCTTTGCGTTGAGGCGAAGGCCTTCTTCAGCGCCCTTTCCAAACGGCTGTGCAACTACCTTATCAAGAATTCCTACATCGACACATCGGTCCAGAAGGGTGGCTCTCAGGAATGCCAGGCTGCGTGGAACACACCGGCGTGGTGACACAGCTAATTCGGGAGGCCAGAGTGAATAAAGGCAACCTGTCAGTGCTTTGGCTGGATCTAGCAAGTGCATTCGGCTCGATTGCACACAAGCTAGTCCAGTTCACTCCAACGGACTAGCTTGTGTAGAGAACTCATTGCTGATTATTACAACAACTTCAGCATGAGGGTCTCATCAGGAGCAATTACAACAAGCTGGCATAAGGTGGAGATCGGCATCACCACTGGATGTACCATCTCGGTGAGCATGTTCATGGCTAGGGAGAACAGAGTCACAAAGTCTGCTGAGCCAGAGTGCAGAGGGTCCCAGATGAAGGTCGAACATCAGCAACCACCCATCAGGGCATTTGTGGATGACCTTACAGTCACAACCAAATCAGTCCCAGGATGCCGGTGGATCCTGAAGGGACTCGAGAAGCTCATGGAGTGGGCTCGGATGCGTTTTAAACCAACCAAATCAAGATCTATGGTGGACGGAGAACGAAATGCCTCCCAGTGGAGGTCAGATGTAGAGGCTTTGCAGCCCATTCTTTGGCCAGAGCCTTCAGCACATTGGGCATCGAGGGAGAGAGAAGAAGGAAAGCCATCCACAGTGCCACCAAAGCTGCAGAGAGCCTCAAGATGGCTGTGGCTTAAAAGAGGAGAGCCGTGGAGGCATGGTAGCTCGGCCATCTAGACACAAGCTGGGGCCTGATCAGACCCGGCTGGGTCACCTAGAGGAGGGTGTATGATGTTGAACGACCCGAAACACCAGATGATTCCAGGAACATCACTGAAGATGTGTCCAGAGAGTCATCAATAGATGTACTGTACACACCTGGATAAATTCTCTTATGACAATGTAATTTAGGGAGGTGTTAATACACAAACGGCTGCTGCTGTTGATAATAAGGAGGTTTAAAAGTTTGTATCAGTTCTCTTAGTTAAGATTTTTAGGAGCAGAGGAAAATTGTGACTGATTTCTTTTTGTGTTACAAAATGTATTTAGCAACTACATTTTAGCAGAAATTCTAATCGATAAATACAAAAAGAAGGTTAGCAGAAGCAGCTGAAAACGAGTCAATTCCTCTTACTGTGTGTCTGAGGGTCCAGCATCATTTCTGAAGTCAGGAGGTTTATTGTTGGACCAGTCACTCCTCATAGACAGGCAGCTGGATACTGGAGACTCTGCTCTGTCCTCCTCTTCCTCCACACAAAGTCTCCTGGAGGCCATCTTCTGGACTTCAGTCAGTCTGAGAGGTAAAACAGTTACACTGACTGTTAGCTCAAAACACAAAAATGAGGAAAAGAGTTTGTTCAAGAGTGGGGTTCGGCTGATGAATGATGCCATCGTCCATCACGGTGGCTTAAAGCCATGGACTACAAATCCCTGACCATCATAACACTGTGATTCAAAAGGTTTCCCCACCAGAGAGCACAATTAAGAGGCGTGTCCCCTAAGAGTTGTTGTTGTTTGTAGGGAGAGGATGAGAAAGGAAGTATGTTTCTGCCCAGTAGACTAACATCACATCTCCATGTCCCGTTAATTGTTTTCTTATTAAACCAGCTCAGTAAGACAAACCCAAGACACGAACACAGGACGCTTTTAAACCTGGAACAGGGATGTATGTCGGTGGGGACTGGAGACAGTTATCTCATCTTTTTAAAGGAAAAATGCACACTGGATGATTGGCGAGGACATCGGGGTATTTTCTCATGATCTTAGGATAGTGTGTAAATTATTGACCACACCTGAAATAGTTTACTGCTGTCAATGTGCAGACGCAGGTCCAGATATCTGCCAGGAGGTGGCACTGTCCACATCTGATAACTTGTATTACTTCAGGGCATTTAAAGATACTAAACACTGAGCTGTCAACATTGTTTCACAGTCTGAATTATTGTTTCAAGCAACTGTTTTTTATTTGTTATGATCCATCCTCTGATAGTCTGAGATGACAATCCATATTTGTATTGATTACACCAGATTACACCACAGACATAGACTAGTTCTAATATCCTACTACATAATTTACTGCACTCTAGACCACATTTTCAGCAACATTACAAACATCACATTTATCCGTCACACACTTTGCCATTAAATAAAGACTTGATTTTAATCCTGTATGTCCGAGTCTTAGCCTCGAGATAATCACTTTCTCTCTTGCACTTCCCTTTAAAATCCCTCATGTTAATTGTTTTATGAATGGTGAAGCAGTGTCTTCCCTTTTCATCTGCATACCACTTCTTCTGCTACCAATCCCTTCCTGCCTTCCTTATTAATGATTTGTCCTCACCCTTAACAAAGTCGAATTTCAGAATATCATCATTTAATTTCAACGCTCTTTAAGCAACCTCATCTGCTTTCTCATTACCCTCCACACCAACATGACTAGGAACCCGACAAAACTGCACATGAATTCCAAGTCTTTGTAGTCTCAGCATCATATATATTTTCTTTCCTTTCATACAGTTTCTTTTGAATTCAAGGTTTCGAGAGCTGCAGTTGAATCTGAGCAAATGACAGCTTACCTCCTCCTCTATCCATTGCATACCTAAAATTATAGCAGTAAGTTCTGCTGTAAACAGATAATCTCTTATTAATTCTTCAGTATGTGACTACATAAAACTATGGTATGAACAATCCTGTTCCTACAAGTCCACTCTCTGGCTCTTCATCCATCAATAAATACTGAACTTTGTCACCTGACTAAAGTCCACAACATGTAATAACAAATCTCAGCAGTTAGTTATTATTGTTTCTTTAAAAACCTAAATCAATGAATCGAGAATGTGTTGTGTCTTTGTGTTTGTAGCTGGATCGATTCAACCGTTTTTATTATCTGTATATCTGAATTACTTATATTTCCTGGTTAAAGAAAATGACTCCTGTACTAAGTTTAAAAACATCTGTGATCTAAGTTTAGACTGAAGGAAGATCAGATGGGCTGTGAACCCCTCACTCACCTCCTCTGTTAGAAGTCCACAGAAAGCTCAGGACCACCAGGTACACAGAACACCTGACACAGACATCCTCCTGAATCTTCTCTGTGATTCTGTAGTTCACTGAAAAAGAAAACAACTTCAGCAGGAGTTTGATGTCAAGGTTGAAGCTGCCCAACTGGTCTGATAGGTGATACCTTTCATGTGCATTCATCCAGAAACAGAGTCAAGTATGTGAGCTACTTTGTGTCAGCACTGTGTGTGTGTGTGTGTGTGTGTAGGACTAAACTGACAAAATAAAAAAAAGCAAATGACTCAATAAATAAATTATTATTTGAAATAGATGTAGGCATTATATATGTTAAATGTGACATAAATGGATATTTG
>CAEMYA010000069.1:84209-101177 GCA_903131615.1 Diplodus sargus | reverse complement strand
TGAGCGATAAAGAAATTCTGCTGCTTGAAGACAAGGTTCAATATGGACATTTTATAATAAGGAGAATTTAGTCCCACATTGGCACAAATATGGAGAAATAAATAAATGTAAAAAAGCACAAACTATTTTCGCATAAACACATTTTATGAATGTGGACAGGTGTAAAGTAATAACGATAATGTATCTTATAGTGTATAAATCTGCCTCTGGCTTCTCTTGTGAACCAGCAGTAACTTAAATTGAATTTGTTGGGGTTACAATGGATTAAAAAATTAACTGGAAATCCCATATCGAGCACGTACAACAAAAAGCCTGAAAGACCACTTCAGTTTTAAACGGAGAAAGACAGGTTTTGGACCAAAAAGCACTTCACACTTTATACTGTTCCCTTGTCCTTCCATATCTCACCTACTGGGCTGAAATCTGGGGACATAACTACAAAAGCAGGTTACACTAACTGATCATACTTCAAAAGAGTGCAATCTGATACATTCATAAAGCTGATATCAGGATCATACTAACTCACTATTCCTACAGTCAAAACTACTAACATTCATAGACCAAGAGGCATTTCAAACAGCACAAATTATATTTAAGCCAAAACATCATCTATTCCCGGAAAAACTTCAAAACCTATTCACGGAAAGGAAAGGGGGTTATGACTTAAGGGCAAAATATCATTTCATAACTTTGAGGGTGCGCACCACAATGAAAAGTGTTTGTGTTTGTGTTACTGGAGTAACAGAAACAGGTCGCGCAATTCCCACATAAATCCACTAGTCTTCTTTGCGCCTGGTTTATTTTATTGCTTCACTTCTTTTTAATTTGATTCTCAAAATATTTTTTCTTGCATTAAAATGGACACGTGGGTTTTATATTTCTTGTTAAATGAACATGATTAGTCTGAGCTTTGTCACTTGACTAAAGTCTACATCATAACTCTGGTAATAAACATTTTAATCGTCTTCAAGTTTTAATTTTGCACTGTAAAAAATTAAATTCTCTTCTTTTCTTTCATTTTGCTTGTTGGTCGGTTACTCTGCAGATGCACACAATGAACAGGGAAGCACAGTGATGTGAGTATTTAATGATGGTGAAAGGAGGTAGGAGTTAATTTGTTTTACACTTCTTCCTACTTCTTTTCAGACGTGTTAATTAATTCCAGCATTAGTATGATTATGATTTTGGGTATTAGGATGACGGTGGTGATGATAATGAGGATAATATTGATTAACATGATTGTTATTATTAAAAGATGAATTTATAATATTACTGCTCTGTTTCTGTTGTTATAGTCATGGCCATGGTCATTATATGTATCATAAGTGCGATAATTATGTGTTATAATTCTGATGATAAATCAGAATAGAAGTAGTATGTGTTTTTATTTTTTTTTTACTTTCTCTCACTTTCCTCCCATTCCTTCATTTGTCTTTGACTTGTGCTTGTCTTTACATTTTGTCTGATAATGGTTTTCTCTTTTTTTATTTTCTGTTTACATGTTCAAAATGAACTAAAGTACACTAAACCAGCCTGCAGTGGAAATGACCTTTGCCCATGGGTCCTTGTCAGTGTTCACATTCAGATCCCTCTGCCATTTCAGTCTAAGATTCTCATAGTTACCGTACATAGAATTCACAATTATCCTATAAAAAGGGACATTGTATCATCTTGCCCTTGTTTGTCTGATTCCACGGTGCAGCAGATCAGATTACGATGGGCTGCCAGAGTCTCGTTAATCGATGGGAAACACTGTGGAAACACCTTCCACACTCAGGAAGGGTGGACTGGACTCCCCTGTCCCCCCTGAATATCCACTGATGGTGGTCGTAGTTGCAGTAGTGCTAATTATATTAGTTACACAAGTGATTGCTACAAGGAGCAAGTAACAGAAGTAGTCGGGGGTGGAAAGTAACTGAGTACTCAAGGACTGTACTTAAGTGCTGTTTTGAGGGACTTGTCACTCTGCCATATACATTTACTGCACGACGCTGGAAGTAGTTGAGGTTTTACTGCAGGAACTTTACCTGACGGCTGTTAGCCTACAAGTTGTTTTACATTCACAACATGATCTGTGCTCCAATGTTTTTCATCCAGGATTATTTTACTCTTTCCATTTAGCCAGCAGCTGGAGTTAGATTTTACACAACAGCTGCTGATGTTATTAAAAAAAACAGTGGATTGTTAAAAATTCAACCAGTCGTTTCCAACCTCTTCAACTTGTAACAAGCAGAATCTAGTTGGGGCTCTTTATCAAATATCAGAGGTCTGTTAGTTGTGAGCAGCCCCTCTCTGAACCTCTGTGAACCATTAAATACAAGAACTGCTGAGCTGTTTCTTAATTGATGACACTGATCAACACAAGTGGAGCCATCAAAATATTGATTAATACATTCATTGCTCATTACAGAAGGATAAACATTTGAATTCAAATGTAATTTTCATTCATGGATTATTAGAATAAAAAAATTAATCTCACGCAAGCAGAAGAGATTCATTGTAAAAGAGTTAGTATTTTTTTTTCCATCTGCAATTAATTTGTGATATTTTTAACGTGTTAAATTTCGAGAAAGTGAAACATTCAGTTCAACAGTCGTTCTTTCCTTGAACAATGCAATCTGTCCCAGAATATAATGAAAGATTCATATGCAATAACATATAAACATACAGAATAAAGAACACATATACAGAAATAATCTTGCACTGATGAATTTGATGCTGCAGACTTCTGCATTCTGACATCAACCTCCATTTTACAGTATATTATGAAAATTACCAGGCGTTCTCCATCATTCAACAACCAGTAAGTGTATAAACCCAGACTGACTGAATCAGAAGAAGAAAGACAGAACGTGAGCAGACTCACGTCCAGGTTCCAGGTGGAGGAGGTGTCTGAGTGTGGAGCAGAAGGAGTGGAGGAGTGTCAGTGTGTCTGCAGAGACTGTGTAGAAGGACAGAGCAGCAGCAGAGCAGTCCAGATACACTGATGATACTCTGTCACATCCAGAGGAACACAGGGATGATGCTGGACTGGACATTGTGTGTGTCAGTGGAGCTGATCTCAGAGCAGTTCACAATGCAGCACTGACAGTCATCTCCACATGTTGTGATTGGTCCGTCAGTCACTGCTGGATGAAGTTCTCCTCTCCACTCCACCTCCCAGTAACACGGCCCAGTCAGAGCCTCTCCACCCACCAACTGATGGTGCTGCTTCAACCTCTCTGGATCATCAGGACACAGCTGATCATCTCAACACCTCCACCTTTCTCATCACTCCCACAGAGATCACCATCTGATGAGAGAAGCAGAGAGACAGCAGAAGTGATAAATGAGTGTTTCCAGAGACTCCCTCCATCAGCTGTCAGTCAGTGATATAAAGACCAGCAGGACTTCAGTCCTGTTCAGACAGACCTGCAGACACTTTGGACGTCAATTCTGTTTACTCTGCATTTTTCACTGAAGGACACAGTGGGAATAAACTGCTGACGGTCCCTGAACACATCATACTGCAGGAACACGGATACTCACAGCTCACTTTAAAGATGGATGGCTGTTTGGGTTGAAGGGTTTTAGAAACCAAAGTCTCAGTCACACTTGAATATTTAATCTAATTTTTTCTGAGTCCGACAAGTAAAACATCAGCTGTGGTTTCTGGACTTCAGCAGAGGTACCAGACCGCATGGTTAGTAAATGTAATGATGGTTCTCTGAAATAAGAGCCCTCTGTCAGACTGATCAGAGAGCTGTGACAAAGATGAACTGATGAGTTCTTCAGTGTTGAAATGAGAGAACAAACACTTTGAGATCAGATTTGACTCTCCAACAGTTTGATGAATGAGGACACTGTCTCTATACAGGGTTTCTTCCGGTTTCAACAAGTCAAATTTAAGACCTTTTTGAGACCTTTTAAAGACCATTTTGAACTAAATTAAAGACCTACACAAAGTACGAAAAAGTAAGGAAAAATGCGGTCCCAGAATTACTTTAAAAAAACAAACAAAACACATTTATTGCCATTCACAGAGCAGCTCAAACAATGAAGAATGGAGTGAATGAGTGTGTGTCAGGGCTATTATAGTTTTAAAATGTTCATCAGTTTTTATTTTAATTTAGTTTTTCAGTTTGTTTTCATTTTAGTTTAGTTTTAATTAGTTTGACAAGTGATCTAAGTAGTTTAAGTATAGTTTTTATCTAGGAATTTAACTTCAGTTAATTATAATAACTGCGCGCACACGCACACATACGTACATATTTAAGACCTATATGCAAAATATGGACGTATTTAAGACTTTTTAAGGCCTAAAATTGAGATTGTCAAATTTAAGACTTTTTAAGACTTTTTAAGACTCCACGGAAACTCTGCTATACATCCTGTGATGCTGTAGGCTGTGTTCAGCTTTATTTCCTGTAGACATGAATACAACAACAACACTCGTCTTTACATCAACTCAAACACACGATCACAACAAGCTTCTGGCTCGTCTGATTGGTTGACTGTTGTCCTCTTAAAGCTTCACTGGGGAATGCAGGAAACACTAGATCTTTACTTTGATACTGTGTTTAGTACAATACTTCTGAAACCAGCATGAACTGACTCCAACTCTCCTACTGACCTCAGAGTCTCAAGTCTACAGTCTGGACTCTCCTTGAGATCAGACAGCAGCTTCACTCCTGAATCCTGCAGGTTGTTGACACTCAGGTTCAGCTCTCTCAGATGGGAGGGGGTGGACTTCAGAGCTGCGGCCAAAGAAGCACAGCTGATCTCTGACAAACTGCACCACCTCAATCTGAATGAAGAATAAATGATGCAACTTTAGAAGACAATGCTCATGCCTGAAATCATTCAGTGATTAATAATCTGTTCAAACAGAAAATGAGAAAATGGAAACTCCAAACATCTGAACCCAACTGGATGCAGGCTAAACCCTAAAGAGCTCTCATTAATATTAATTACAACATGCTGCCGCTTCAATAAAGACATCATGAAATACAGAAAAAACTTAGTTATCAATTGTGTTTATGTATTCTATTGTCACTTTCTTAAAAACATGAAGTGGAATATAAGATGATGATCAAGATTTGAATAGGATCACAGTGAACTATTCAGTGTAGATTTTTCTCTTTATATGAAGGTTTTAAATGTGGAGCTCAACACTGCTCTGCCACAGTCAATGGATTAAACCATTGTAAAATAAAACAGACTTCATCATTGAGATAGTCAGTGTGGATCAGTATAATAAAAACTTAACATTCAACTCAAGATTACAAAGTTTCCAAAGATGCAAATATGTCAGGATGAATTGTGGGGAAGAGTAAACAAAATATATCTACTGTATTTATTTATTCATCTTTTTCATGAAAAGTGGAGTCAGAAAAGCAAATCATCTTCAGTTTAAACTATTCAGTCAGTATAAGCATCATATAGCTTCATAAATCTATCATTATCATATATTTTTAAAAAAACTTGACATCCAGTGTAGATGTTTCTTGTTATATGAAGGTTTTAAATGTGCAGCTCCGCATAAGGATACTCAGTGAGGATCAGTATAATATCAGCCTGATGTCTGCAGTTTAGTGTCACTACAACTTTCACATTATCTTAATCTGAGCACAGAAGTAAAACATGTTGTCTGACCTCAGAGTCTCCAGTCTGCAGTGTGGACTCTGCAGAAAATCACACAGCAGCTTCACTCCTGAATCCTTCAGCGTGTTTCCACTCAGCTCCAGCTCTCTCAGATGGGAGGGGTTGGACTTCAATGCTGAGGCCAGAGAAGTACAGCTGATCTCTGACAAACTGCAGTCCTTCAATCTGAATAAAGAATAAGTGATGTTCCCCTTTGAAATCATTCAGTGATTAATAATTGTTCAAAAAGAAAATGGAAACTCCAAACATCTGAACCCAACAGGACGCAGGTTAAAAGGTTTTCCTGGATAATACAGCTGCATTAAGAAAAAAGGCACCTGCATCCAAGCTGTTCCTTTAAAGTTTTTTTTATTTTGCTGAAACAAAGTATATACTTTTTTATTCTGCATATGCTATTCCAACATTAGCCACCACCTTCCTTGTGTTAGTAGGTGAGTCTGTGACGCTGCACTGTGACAGCAGACCCTTGTGTACAGCCAGCTGAAGTGTGAGAGATGCAGCACACGCTTGGTTCCTCCATATCATCCACTGCTTTATACATATTCCTTACGTTGTCATGGAAAATGAAGTGGATACTTTGCTTGTCTATTTCACAGCGTTCAGGATCTCCTCGATTACCTGTTTTACACACTCTGCTGTATGAGACCCACGAAACTAGTGCGCATACCGAAATGTTGTAACTGGAAAGTAGAGTCAATGTGATGTAATGCAGAGATGGTAGGGCATACCGGGGATTCAAAAACTCGATGATGAAGAAAACCCTAATTCTCTACCACTGGTTATCCATAGTGATTAATTTAATTACCTTCTCTGTAATATTTGTGGCCATGTCGCTGTCTCGAAGATATTTTTCTTTCATTTTGAAAGTATCCGCGAGTGTGTGCTGCTTCGGTGTCCTTGCCTGTACTGCTCGAGTGAACAAGTTGTACACTTTGAGTATTAGTTTTTTAAATGCCTCATCAAATGAGTAGTATTAAAAGCAGCTCTGTGAAACGGCCATATTGCAGATGTTACATGTCGTGATTGGACAGCTTTCACTTTCTAATTTGACTTATTTCCACACTGCAGAGATGTTATCCACTGGCTTGCCAGAGTAACACTACGCGCGCGTCAACACTATGTTCACCACCACAGTTACAGCATCTGATTTTTGTGTCTTGGCCACACTTTCCATATTCAGGTTCACCTGCACATCTTAGTCTTCCTTCACATTGTCCTGCAGTGTATCCCATTCTCTGACACTTGAAACATATAAGTGGTGACAGGATAACCTCTCTCACATCACAGCTCAAATATCCCATTCTTAATTTCTTAGACTCCCTGTTTTCAAACTGGAGGACTACTGACAGACTGTCTGACTTCAGGAACTTTCTTTGTGTTTGCAGCTTTCACCATCTTTCCCCCTTTTACTTCTTGAGCTATCTCATCCATCGACATTGCCAAAGGAACATCATACATAACACCTCTAAGCTTTGATAATTTTCCTGGGATGTGAGCACTGATTTTTTCTCCATCTAATGTATCTGCTCTGAGGAACTGATTGCATCTGATCTCAGGTATTTAGCAAATGTGATGTTCCACATTCCTTTTTCAAATGCTTTTGTCAGTTTCAGTTGGGGAAAATGTCCCTCTTATTTTTTGAATACTAGCATTACTTTCCATTCCGTTTGTTCACTCTCCCACCTCATGTTTTCCGCCTTAGGTTTTTTAACCATGTTGCCACCTCCAAGCCAGAAGCTGCACTACCAGAGCTGTCACTCCTATCTGTCCTCTTTCTACTGACATCCTGCCATAACATAATATCACTATCTCCATCCATACTGTCAGCCATGATGGTTACAGTCACTGTACAGTTTGCGCTAATTCACCAATACTCTGTTCACTTCGCTCTCGCAATCTCATTCTCTCTTTCCATTTCTTCGTCTGTGGTCTTAGCCTTCTTTAGTTTATACTTTCCCGTATATTTTATGATAAAATTGGTGTTTAAAGTACTCCAAAATGCCGAAAGAACCGGATCTGGTAGCTCTCAGATTATGCTACTGTCAGTCTCGCCGCCATAATAACTGTATATCTCACGTCATCTTTAGTTTTTATTTATTTTAATCTTTTAATGAAAAGTGGAGTCAGAAAATCAAATAATCTTCACTTTAAACTTTTCAGTCAGTATAAGCATCATAAAGCTTCATAAATCTATCATTATCATTTATTGTAGATGTTTCTTGTTATATGAAGGTTTTAAATGTGCAGCTCAACATTAAGATACAAGTGAGGATCAGTGTAATATCAGCCTGATGTCGGCAGTTTAGTGTCACCACAACTTTCACATCATCTTAATCTGAGCACAGAAGTAAAACATGTTGTCTGACCTCAGAGTCTCCAGTCTGCAGTCTGGACTCTGCAGAAAATCACACAGACAATTCACTCCTGAATCCTTCATGTTGTTGTTACTCAGTTTCAGCTCTCTCAGATGGGAAGGGTTGGACTTCAGAGCTGAGGTCAGAAAAGCACAGCTGATCTCTGACAAACTGCAGTACTCCAATCTGAATAAAGAATAAATGATGTAAGTTTAGAAGACAATGTTCCTGCTAGAAATCATTCAGTGATTAATAATCCGTTCAAAAAGAAAATGGAAACTCCAAACATCTGTACATTAAACCAGTGTTAAAGAAAATAGACTTTATCATTGAGATAGTCAGTGTGGATCAGTATGATAAAAACTTAACATTCAACTCAAGATCACAAAGTTTCCAAAGATGCAATTATATCAGGATGAATTCTGCGGAAAAGTAAACACAATACATCTACTGTGTTTATTTATTTATTTATTTCATGAAAAGTGGAGTCAGAAATCAAATCATCTTCAAATCATCCATGGCTTCATAAATCTATCATGATCATTTTTGTTATTTGTTATACGAAGGTTTTAAATGTGCAGCTCCACATTAAGATACTCAGTGAGGATCAGTATAACATCAGCCTGATGTCTGCAGTTTAGTGTCACCACAACTTTCACATCATCTTAATCTGAGCACAGAAGTAAAACATGTTGTCTGACCTCAGAGTCTCCAGTCTGCAGTGTGGACTCTGCAGAAAATCACACAGCAGCTTCACTCCTGAATCCTTCAGGTTGTTGTAACTCAGCTCCAGCTCTCTCAGATGGGAGGGGTTGGACTTCAGAGCTGAGGCCAGAGAAGCACAGCATATCTCTGTCAAACTGCAGCTGCTCAATCTGAATAAAGAATAAAGATGCAATTTAGAAAACAATGTTTCTGCTTGAAATCATTCAGTGATTAGTAATCTATTCAAAAAGAAAATGACAAAATGGAAACTCCAAACATTTGAACCCAACAGGACGCAGGTTAAAACCTCTAAAATACAAAAGGTGACAAAGAGCTCTCATTAATATTAATGACAACGTGCTGCTGCTTCAATAAAGACTTGGTGACTTCACCTTTTAAACTGTGCAGCTCCACAAGTGGCTCCATCTTTACAAACTCATGTTGTGAGGCCAAACTAATAAAAACTCACTAAAACTGATTTTAGATTCAATTCAAGATCACAACGTTTCCAAAGCTGCAAATATGTCAGGATGAATTCTTCGGAAATGTGAAGAAATGTTATCTGTATTCTGGCTGTAGTGATGTAAGATTTTTAAAAATAGAATTACTGAGCTGTTAAAGATGAATCTTTGCAGTGATAGATATAAATATTCCCAGCCAACAGAATCAAATTCCTTTTCGGTGTCGAGGCTGAGAAGAACAGATTTATCTTTAGTTTCGCTCAGAAGTTCCATTAAGTGTAAAACCTGTCTTAAATCATCTTGTGTCTGTCTGTTCTTGATGAACCCTCTTTGGTCCTCATCTATTATCTCAGCAAGTACGTTCTGCAGTCTTGTTGTAAATATTGAGGCGATGTGTTGCATGGTAGCGGGAAGTGGGGGGGCTGGGGGTGCTGCAGCACCCCCTAGCGGCAAGAAGAAGATTTTTTTTAAAATTATTAAAAATATTTGCACAATTTATAAATTCCTTATGAATATTTTGGGAAATGATTTTGACACACGTAGGCTATTACATGTATTTTGTATTTTAATAAAAAAAATTTTTTAGGCCTAATCAACACAGGTTTGCGGAAGGTACGTTGTCAATGTCGGGCAGGATCAAGTTATGCCTGTGCCTTTCCATGTCCATGGCCTCATCCAAGCGCACTCTCTTAGCCTTGCGTATTCAAAGACATGGGTCCACAGCACCATGACCCAGAAAAGACTCACACACCTTTCGCTGATGCATGCCCACAGAGACCTTCTGAACTCCCTGGACATTCGTCCCTTCATGAGAGACTTTTTGACACCTCAACATTTTGACACCTGTAACCAGGGCACCCGGCCTGCAGCTCAAAGTAAGATAAAATAAGTAAATCTCACATCTACTTTACTTTTTATTTATTCTAAACTTTTTAATGAAAAGTGGAGACAGAAAATCAAGTCATCTTCAGTTTAAACTAATCAGTCAGTTTAAGCACTATATAGCTTCATAAATCATTTTCATTTATTTCTTTAAAAAAAAACTTGACATTCAGTGTAGATGTTTCTTGTTAGATGAAGGTTTTAAATGAGCAGCTCCACATTAAGATACTCAGTGAGGATCAGTATAATATCAGCCTGATGTCTGCAGTTAAGTGTCACCACAACTTTCACATTATCTTAATCTGAGCACAGAAGTAAAACATGTTGTCCGACCTCAGAGTCTCCAGTCTGCAGTCTGGACTCTGCAGAAAATCACACACATGATTCATGTCTGAATCCTTCAGGTTGAAGTTTCCACTTAGGTTCAGCTCTTTCAGGTGGAAGGGGTTGGACTTCAGAGCTGAGGTCAGAGAAGCACAGCCGATCTCTGACAAACTGCAGCACTCCAATCTGAATGAAGAATACATGATGCAAGTTTAGAAGACAATGTTCCTGCTTGAAATCATTCAGTGATTAATAATCTGTTCAAAAAGAAAATGGGAAAATGGAAACTCCAAACATCTGAACCCAACAGGACGCAGGTTAAAACCTCTAAAATACAAAAGGTGACAAAGAGCTCTCATTAATATTAATGACAACGTGCTGCTGCTTCAATAAAGACTTCATCTCTTAAACACTGCAGCTCCACCAGTGGCTCCATCTATACAAACTCTTGTTGTGAGGTCAAACTAAAAAAACTTTCAGAAACTGATTTTAGATTCAAGTCAAGATCACAAAGTTTCCAAAGATGCAAATATGTCAGGATGAATTCTGGGGAAATGTGAACAAAAGTAAATCCATTAAATCAAAGTCTCTTCAGTTTGAACAAGTGTGAGTATCATATACTTTTATAAAACTGATGGAAAAAGAAAATACTAAATATTTGTTGCTGTCTGTTTGTTGAAATAGAGATAATTTCTTATTAATTGTGTTTCTATATTTTATTATCACTTTCTTAAAAAGGTGATGTGGAATATAAGATGACGATCAAGAGTTGAAGAGGATCACAATGAATTACCCAGTATAGATTTTTCTCTTTATATGAAGGTTTTAAATGTGCAGCTCAACACTGCTCTGCCACAGTGAATGGATTAAACCACTATAAAAGAAAATAGACTTTATCATTGTGATAATCAGTGTGGATAAGTATAATAGAAACTTAACATTCAACTCAAGATCACAAAGTTTCCAAAGATGCAAATATGTCAGGATGAATTGTGGGAAAGAGTAAACAAAATATATCTACTGTATTTATTGATTCATCTTTTTCATGAAAAGTGGAGTCAGAAAAGCAAATCATCTTCAGTTTAAACTATTCAGTCAGTATAAGCATCATATAGCTTCATAAATCTATCATTATCATATATTTTTAAAAAAACTTGACATCCAGTGTAGATGTTTCTTGTTATGTGAAGGTTCTAAATGTGCAGCTCAACATTAAGATACTCAGTGAGGATCAGTATAATAACAGCCTGATTCCTGCAGTTAAGTGTCACCACAACTTTCACATAATTTTAATCTGAGCATAGAAGTAAAACATGATGTCTGACCTCAGAGTCTCCAGTCTACAGTGTGGACTCTGCAGAAAATCACACAGCAGCTTCACTCCTGAATCCTTCAGGTTGTTTCCACTGAACTCATTCCAGCTCAGGTCCAGCTCTATCAGATGGGAGGGACTGGACTTCAGAGCTGAGGCCAAAGAAGCACAGCTGATCTCTGACAAACTGCAGTTACTCAATCTGAATAAAGAATAAGTGATGTAAGTTTAGAAGACAATGTTCCTGCTTGAAATCATTCAGTGATTAATAATCTGTTCAAACAGAAAATGAGAAAATGGAAACTCCAAACATTTGAACCCAACAGGACGCAGGTTAAAACCTCTAAAATACAAAAGGTGATAAAGAGCTGTCCTTAAAATTAATGACAACATGCTGCTGCTTCAATAAAGATGTCATGACTTCACCTCTTAAACTCTGCAGCTCCACCAGTGGCTCCATCTACACAAACTCATGTCGTGAAGCCAAACTAATAAAAACTCACAGAAACTGATTTTAGATTCAATTCAAGATCGCAAAGTTTCCAAGCCTGCAAATATGTCACTATTAGGGGTCACGATTGTCCAAATCCTCGATTCGATTGATTCTAAGGTCATGGTTCGATTCGATTCTTGATTTTAACATGTATTTTTTTTAAAGCACAGGTTCATTCTTTAAACAAAGAGAAGTGACCATATCTCTCCAACCCTTGCTGCTCTCCACTGGCTGCCTGTGAGTTTTATAATTGATTTTACTACTTGTTATGAAAGCCCTGAATGGCCAGGCTCCTGCCTATATCTGTGGCCTGCTTTTACCCTACGAGCCTGAACGCTGCCTGAGATCTGCCGGCACAGCTTTGCTTATGGTCCCAAGGTCTCATCACAAAAGGCGACCAGGCCTTCACTGTCCGCGGTCCACAGCTGTGGAACTCCCTGCCTGGCAATCTCAGGCAGGCAAGCTCAGTGGCTTCTTATAAATTTCTTCTAAAGATTCACTTTCATCGACTGGCTTTTTCTTAATTTTGTTTTATTATTGTTGCATGATTACTTTGTTGAGGTTGTGTGATTTTAAATTTCTAATTTTTAAGTCCAATTTTATTTTTTCTTGATGGTTTTATTATGTCATTGTAAGGCTTTGTATTTGTTATGTTTTTATTGCTGTTGTACAGCACCTTCTCACTTGTTTTTAAAGGTTCTATATAAATAAAGTTATTATTATTAGGGGGCCAAGCCCGAGGGGCCGAGGGGCCAAGCAAGCATACGCGTTTCCGAGGACCAGCGGTGCTAGGAACCCTATTGTAATTGTAAAGATTTGTATTTTTATTTTTCTCCGGCTAAAAGTGTTGCTGCAGCCTAAACCGTGCAAGGAGTGAAGGAGCTGAATCACTTAGCAATTGGCCACACCCACTTCCGGCTGAAAGTTTTTTCACAAAATCGCAAAAACTGGAAAACCTACTTTTTTGAACTCCTCCTTAGGATTTTGTCTGATCTGCGTGAAACTTGCCATGTACACTCTTCAGCTCGACCTGATCTAGAGTTATCAATAGAATTTTGCTCGGTCAAAAAATGCGCTAATTATTCACGAACAAACTTCTGTAGCTAGCTATAAACATGTAAGAAGTGTATACTATTAACACCAAATTTGAGATCCTTGGTTGCCGTGACACTGGGAAGGGATGAGCTGAATTTGGCGAATTTTGGCCACTAGGGGGCGCTAAAAATATGGGAAGTTTATATCTCTTGAACGGCTACACTGATTTTTAGGGTTAGGGTTAGGATTTGGTCGGTATGATGCCAGGCCAATCCTGAGGCCATATTTTGAAGGTGGTCATGACTGCTCAATGTGGGCGTGGCTTATTATAAGAAATCCAAATCGGCACACATTCAGCCTTTTGCACTTCTGTTGCACTCTCCATTACAGCAAATACCACGGCTCAGATGTTGCCCTGTTTCCTCACATTTGCCCCGAGCCCCGTCATCCTTTGGGGCCAACTTCCATGGGCTTTGCGGTGCACGGGGTCTGAGTTGCGCGGGGGGGCTTGGCCCCCATTCATAACTGCTTGCAGTTCTAGTTATTACTATTATTATTCTTATTATTATAATTATTATTACTACTATTATTATGTTGCTATGACATTTTTAGACTAGGCTTTTATGCAATGTTATATCTGACCTTTGTTCACAATGCACCACACTACATTGTCAAATTTACAACATTTGTAAACAACTTCCGTTTAAAGAGAAGCGGGTTCAAGTTAGCTCAGCTTTTGCGCTAATGAACCAGCTCCGACCCACAGACCACCATTGAAGAATAAATGATGTAGATAAATATCCATTTATATTCCGATCAATGTTCAGTTGTTTAACTGTGCCCTAATTAGCTTCATCCTAAAATAATTGAGTGACTTTGTTATTGTGTTAGTGTGGATCATCATATTGTAATGTCAGCCTTCTTCAGACATAATCTAAATGTCACCACATTCATGACAAACACAGATGATCAACATGCTGCTGAACTCTGCACCCTCTTTAACACCTGTCCTAACACTACAGTGTCCATAACAACATGAATCCTATTAGAGTACAGACTGAATTCTACTGACAGACTAAGAAAAGAGTTGTTGTGAGTTTTGTTCAGACAAACACAGAAAACAAGAAAAGTAAAGGATGTTTAAAAGTTCTGTTATGGTTTGAAACCTGGTAGATAAACACTGCACAAGAGCAAAATACAAGAACTGACCTCAAGATCTGCAGTCTACAGTTTTGACTCTTCAGTCCTGCACACAGCAGATTCACATGTGAATCTTTAATCTCCCTGTTCTGACTCAGGTCCAGCTCTCTCAGATGGGAGGGGTTAGACTTCAGAGCTGAGGCCACGACTTCGCAGTGAGTCTCTGAGATTCCACAATCAGAAAGTCTGTGATGACAGAGAAAATTAAACTGAAGGTCAAATAAAATCTGACACATTATCTTCAAAACAGACGTGAACACATTTGGTTGTAGCTCAGCTGGTCAGTTGTTCAGTCTGAGCTGGTCAGTCATTGATCACAAGGTTTGTGGTTTGAAACTTGCTCCTCCTGTCCACATGTCAAAGTGCTATTGAGCAAACTATTGCTCCCTCAATGGCAGCTTTAGACCAAAGTGTCTCCCAAACAAGGTGATGTGATTTGTGTCTGTTAAACTTTATTTGAACATGATGTCCACTGAGTGCTGCAATCACTGGAGGCTGTAACAGCACTTAAATTTCTCCACTGAACTGAACCTGCTGAGTTCTCCTTCACTGGCAGGATGAACCCTGATGTTGTCCCAGGAGCTGAATGTGTGATTGCTCTGGAGTAAACCAGTTTACAGACCAGTCCATTCACATACTACCAGAGAGAGAAACAGAGAGAGCATCCTCATTGTTTATGAATCGAACTCATTTATAATACAGAAACACATGAAAAAATAAATTGATCATAAGGAAGTTAATGATGTAAAATTGTTCCTTTTATTCAATCAGAATGGAGCAAGAGATTTTTTTTGCTTTTTAAGAGGGAACATGTTCTCAATTGACGTCATCTCAAATCAATCAATAATAATAGATGTTAAACACTATGAGAATGGACAGAACAGTCCTTCATCCTTCCAGCTATAATACCCTGGTTTCTTCACCGCTCCTGTGGCAGATTGTTACGTCATGTTTGGTGATTATACCTGTGCTCTTGTTAAACCTCAGCACATTATTTCGGATTACTCCCATATTTCGACTGTGCTACTCAACCAGACAACTGCAATTATCCGAGTATACATGCCGGTGAGAAAAACGAATTATTGGGCCGGAGCATGTCATACCCCGGTAGGCTAGGTGGCACTGTACCCATTTCAGCTATTGGTAATAGAGCCACCTCCTGCTGACCTCTTTACGTCACCAGCAACAAAAAACTGCCTCGGCATTCCAGAAAGATGGTGTACGAAGAGCGAGACAAAGCTACATCTTTGTCTTGACTTTGATATTTATAGTGACAAACACAAACAGCAATTCAAAAAGCTATTTTTTTTCTGTTTGAGTTTTATAAAGCTGAACTTTTAGATTGTGCATGTGTGTAACGTGTGGATCTATAATATTGATGACGTCAGCTCAACATTGTGTTATAATGTAATAAACACACAATGATAATCACATCTGGACTCACTTAGCCTTCCTGCAGTTCCTCACAGCTGGAATCAGTCTCAGTCGTCCCTCCTTTGATGTGTTGTACTTTTTCAGGTCCAACTCATCCAGAACCCCCTCTGATATCTGCAGCATGTAGGCCAGAGCTGAGCAGTGGATCACAGAGAGTTCCTTTTCTGATCTGGTCTCTGACTTCAGGAACTCTTGGATCTCCTGATGAACTGAGTGGTCGTTCATCTCCATCAGACAGTGGAAGATGTTGATGCTTCTGTCAGGAGAGACATCATCTCTGTTCATTTCCTTCAGGTTCTGGATGGCTCTCTGGATGATTTCTGGACTGTTGTCTGCCTGACCCAGCAGACCTCCTAAGAGTCTCTGGTTGGACTCCAGAGAGAGGCCATGAAGGAAGCGAACAAACATGTCCAGGTAGCCATTTTTACTTTCAAGGGATTTCTCCATGGCGCTCCTCAGGAAGTCATCCAGGAACGGGTAACGGGCAGCATTGCCAGAAAAAAACTTAGAAATCTTCTCGAAAAGAGATTTTGGTTTTGAGTCTCTGAGTTTGAAGTCTTTTAGAAAAGCCTTCAGGACCTTTGTGTTCCTGTTGGTGTGACAGTGGCACATGTAGACTGCAGCCAGAAACTCCTGAATGCTCAGATGAACAAAGCAGTAGACTGTTTTCTGGAAGATCACACTCTCTCTTTTGAAGATCTCTGTACAAACTCCTGAGTACACTGAGGCCTCTGTGACATTGAGACCACAGCGCTCCAGGTCTTCTTGGTAGAACATGATGTTTCCTGTCTCCAGGTGTTCAAACGCCAGCCTCCCCAGCTTCAGAAGAACTTCCCTGTCAGCCTCCGTCAGCTCCTGTGGACTCGTCTCACGTCCCTCATTGTACTTCTGCTTCTTCCTCTTTGTCTGAACCAGCAGAAAGTGTGAGTACATGTCAGTCAGGGTCTTGGGCAGCTCTCCTCTCTGGTCTGTAGTCAACATGTGGTCCAGAACTGTAGTAGTGATCCAGCAGAAGACTGGGATCAGACACATGATGTGGAGGCTCCTGGAGGTCTCGATGTGTGAGATGATTCTGCTGGACAGATCTTCATCACTGAACCTCCTCCTGAAGTACTCCTCCTTCTG
>CAEMYA010000069.1:53334-79549 GCA_903131615.1 Diplodus sargus | reverse complement strand
TTTTTTGCACTGTAAATAAATCTGCACATTTGATCACAATCCACGTTTGCCGTGCTGTGTCTTCACCTAATCACCCCCCTCATCATTCCCTCCAGATATTAAGCACGTTTTATTTTATAATTGTCAAAAGAAAATCCAAGGACAAACAAAAGAGGGCCGGAGATCCCGACCAAAAATAACAAAAAATGGGAAGATGCAGGACCAGCCGCGCAGTGAGCCGTCGTTCCCGCACCTCCCCCTAAACTACTTACCCAACATCCTTCGAACATAACCGGACACAACCACAACACTCGAAACATATCTGAACAATAACAGTCATGAGTATTTGACATTACACTCCCTTGAGTCATTGCACCACCTAGCGCTTTACCAAATATAAAGGTTGACCTGCAAAGAAAGAACGGCATGAAACTGAACTCAACATATAATAATTTCTTAATTATTATATGATGTAATATATATTATATAGTCAATACAATTGATTTACAGTGTGCAGCCCTAAATTTTGTGATTGCGCTCCTAAAATTTTCAGTTAGGGGCCACTGTGCGCTTAGTAAAAAAAATAAAAAATAATAATAATAATCTGGAGCCCTGAATAACTTGAGTATTCTTTGGAATATCAAAATTATTTTGATTACTTTTTGTCAGAAGGATCCACTACTGTGGCCCTGAAAGGTCACAGCACTGCAACTTAAGAAAACACATGCAAAAAGACAAAACAGAAGCAAATGGAGTAAACATTTTCATCAATTTGACAACACATGCGCAGCATTTAGAAAACGCGCTGCAAAGACCACAACACAACATATTAGAAAAAACGCGCTGCAAATAGATAGCAACACAACGGAAGTGTTTCCAGAGGACACTTAAAAGTGATGCACATGTCCGTACATGCTTGCTGTTGACGCAGATTTTGAGCATCACCGCTATACAAGTATAAACAGCATTACGGTAAATGCGGAGAAACAGCGTATTTGCTTCCGGTTTTCAAAATAAAGGTATTAAGAACAGGGAGGAACCAGGCCAGAACTTCTGACTGACAATCTAATGGGACGAGGTTCTCAGTGAGAGAGAGACAGATTCAGAGTGAGAGAGACAGAGTCAGAATCAACTCTATATATTGGCATTAGTATTATTATCATGATGGTTGTTGTTGTTGTTGTACATCAAAACCCATCAGACACAGATTCACCTCCCAACACTGAAACTCACCAACACATCACACATTCATATTCATTTCTTCACACACAGCAGCTCAAATTAAACTTTGGGACTTTTCTCTCTCAGACAACTCAAGAAATTCAAAGTGAAACAAAAAGACTGTTCTTACATTTTATACAGCCGTCACTCAAAGTCTCCTCAGTGCATCTATGACAGTGTCGCTCGGTCACTGGACACAATGTACACAGAGTAACAACATGTTTCTGCAGGGGAAATGAAAGAGAGCAGAATATAGAGAATCTTTGTTCATACTTTCTGCCAGCAGAGGGAGCTGCAGACCGTCGGGAGTTCATCAGTCTGTCTGCAAAATGACCCTGAAACCTGTCACACCTGAGTTCATCAACAGCTTCCTCAATTGTCTTCCTCTAAACTAAAGAAGTCAAATAAAAGGAGAAAAGAAATTTTTGTGTCACATTTTTACTTTGCTTCTTACTTCATGCACACAATAACTTAATACCTTCCAATAACATGCAGTCAGTTCTCATCCTGCAAAACCTTTTGAAGAAGATTTCTGCAAATGAAAAAGAGGAAACAATCTATTCTTTTTCATAACAATTAAAGTTTAAAGGTCGATAAGTTTGTGTTCGTCATATTTATCACATGATAACAAACAGATGTGGGAGTAATCTGTACGAGAGACTCTGAAGCAACCACGTTATTATTTACATGTCTGCTCTGAGATTTACCTTACATCGTCCATACATATCCTTACAACGACTCATTGATGTTATTCTGATGATTTGGTCTGCGTGAAACTCTTATTTTAATAAACAAGTACTGTGAAGTTAATAATGTGTTAGTGATGTATAAATGTTGGATAAAGTGAAGAGTGAAAAAGAAAACTCAACTTTAGTGATAAAGAAATTCTGCTGCTTGTAGACGAGGTTCATTATGGACATTTTATAATAAGGAGAATTTAGTCCCACGCTGACAAGGACAGACAATGAAGATGGATTAAATTTGGATTATATTGCTTGAGATAATGTTTAATTAATCATTAACATTCTGTAAAGTCACGTGGGAGCCGATGGAAGCTGAGCTCCAATAAACAACCTGTGGAAGTCCCAAATACATCAGCAACAACTGTTATTCTTAATTTGTAGTGATGCACTTTTCAACATGATGAATACTGTTTATGTTAATAATATAAACAGTCTGAAAGAAACACGTTGTCCAAAAGCACCATATTTTTGTGAATGTCAGTGACAATGACTGCATTTCGCCAGCGAGCCACCGGGGGGCGCAGTAGAACAGAGACACCTGAACGTGAGCGAGCTGTGAACAGGTTGTGGACCTATTTGGATGGAGAGGCTACAACCTGTATCTACAAGTGTTATCCTCATAAAATGTACTGAGACAGTAATATAGACTAGACCATCACGCCAACGTGGAAACAGACGCTGCTAGTGACAGAGACTACAAGGCTGCCAGTTTGTTGCTTCCACAAAGAAACAATAAAAACAAACAGCTGTCACACGTTTTGCTGCTACGGAGGATGCTAACTCTGCTGCCACACCTGATGCTGCTGGATGTGGGAGGACCACCACACACTCAAACTGTTCAGAAGAGGAGCAGGATGAAGTGGCAGGAGGCTGCTACGACCAAACGACCACCAAACACCCGGGAATACAATCAGTGGAGATCCTGGAAGGAAAAAACACCCCTGGCTGTTTGCAAAGGAAGATGGTTTAGGATGCCTTGTCTGTCAGGAAGACAAGACTCTGTTACTTTATTAGAAAGAGTTTGGAGTTCATTTGGCAGATGTGTGGATTGATGGCACTGTAAGCTGTTCTTACACCGTGACAGCATTGACCATAAAAAAGCTGTTGAAATAGCAAAGCCACAAAAAAAGGGAAGTGCTTCCAGAGAAAGTGTCCGACCTCAGCTCCAGTATGTTGAAGGAGTCAGCCTGTTCGTTCAGGGCAGCTGATACTGTTGCTGAAGAAAGGTCGCCTTATACAGAACTGAATCCCATCATGGAACTTAATGAGATGAACGGGGCAACAGTCGGCCCTGTTCATCAATCCCATCGTCCATGTGCTCAGTTTGTAGAGCACATTGCAAAGGACATGAAAAGGAAATGTATTTCTACTGTCAGATCACTTGATTCCATATCAGAAGATGAAAACACAATTCATGGAATCCTGCACGTGATTCTTGATGTCAGGTGTGATGTCACTGGGAATGGAGATGTGGACAATGTGTTTTTTTTATTTTGTATTTAAGTCTTTATTTAGTTTTTCAATCAACATGAACATTAGCACAAATATGGAGAAATACAAAAAAACAGCACAAACTGTTTTCTAGTAAACAAATTGTATGAAGGTGGACAGGTGTAAAGTAATAACATTTCTTGGGGTGACAATAGATGAAACAACTAACTGGAAATCCCACATTGGGCACGTTCAACAGAAATTCTCAAAGACCACTGCAGTTTTAAACAGAGCAAGACAGGTTTTGGATCAAAAAGCACTTCACACTTTATACTGTTCCCTCGTCCTTCCATATCTCACCTACTGGGCTGAAATCTGGGGACATAACTACAAAAGCAGGTTACAGTCACTGATCATACTTCAAAAGAGAGCAATCCGATACATTCATAAAGCTGATATCAGGATCATACTAACTCACTATTCCTACAGTCAAAACTACTAAAATTCAGAGACCAAGTGGCATTTCAAACAGCACAAGTAATATTTAAGGCAAAACATCATCTACTACCGGAATAACACGGAAAGGGAAGGAGGTTATGATTTAAGGGGTATTGTGGATGTGTGTTGCTGGAGTGAGACTTTGCAACAGTATGAATGGGGAGTCAAAAGAACGCACGACCATAAAACATTAAAAAATTATAAAGGGAAAAGTTGTTTATGTGATATAGTGTGTGAGGAAGGTGTTTAAATATCATCAGGTGTTAATTGTTTATTCATCAACTTCATTTGTTATGTATTTTTATGTATTGTATGCTCTGTTTATAGTGTGTGTGTGCGTGTGTGAATTTATCTTAAAAGTTAAAATTTTGCACTGAAAGAAATTATGCAGACTTTATCTGTTGAAATTCTCCTTTTTTTTTGTTCTCGTTGGTCAGTTACTCTCCAGATGCACACGATGAACAGGGAAGCACTGTGATGCGAGTATGTAATGATGGTGAAAGGAGGTAGGAGTTAATAAGTTCTTCCTACTCCTTTTTGGACATGTTAATTAATTTCAGCATTAGTATTATTATTATTTTGGGTATTAGGATGCCAATGGTGATGACAATGAGGACAATGATGATTAACATGATTGCTATTATTATAATATAAAATCATAGTATTATTGCTTTATTGTTACTCCACCTCCCTGTAACACGGCCCAGTCAGAGCCTCTCCACCCACCAGCTGATGGTGTTGCTTCAACCTGTCCGGATCATCAGGACACAGCTGATCCTCTCAACACCTCCACCTTTCTCACCACCAAGAAGACTTCCATCTGATGAGAGAAGCAGAGAGACAGCAGAAGTGATACACGAGTGTTTACAGAGACTCCCTCCATCAGTCAGTCAGTGATATAAAGACCAGCAGGACTTCAGTCCTGTTCAGACCACAAGTGGAGCGGCTGTGTAGCATAGCCAGCTTCCTTTCAGCTTAATGTTAACGTGTTGGAGTGAAGCTCACAGACCTGCAGACACTTTGGACATCAAGTCTGTTTACTCTGCAGGTTTCACTGAAGGACACAGTGGAAATAAACTGACAGTCTGACAATCCCTGAACGCATCATAACTGCAGGAACACAGATACTCACAGCTCACTTTAATGATGGATGGCTCATCATCTGTAAATATTTCATCACATTATAAGTAGTAGTACAATACATACATTTAAGTATGGTGTCTGTCATAACAAATGTATTTGGACAAAACAAATGTTAAATGGACAGAGATATTCATTATGTGTAACATCAGCTGTGGTTTCTGGACTTCAGCGGAGGTTCTGGTCAGTATGAAGACCACATGGTTACTAAATGTAATGATTTGGTCCCATTTGAGTCCCATTGACATAATATGGTATATTTTGTCTAAATGGCTAACTTTAGCATAGAATGTCACACACATAGTAACAGGGTGGATGTAAGATGCCTAGATTTTTGGGTTTTAAGTGTGTATTGGTATTTATTATTAACTTACAATGTATTAATTTACTGTATACTTCCAAAAAGATGATTTTAAATTGCATGCATGAATTTGTCAGGGAATGGTGCATTTGTCTACTGCTGAAAAACAGTGGCGCTACAGAGCATGTCGTGATGCAGACCCTGAGAGAAGAGAGCCATATCTCAATATAGAGAAAGAGAAAGGAGAGAGAGTTCAAAGTTTCTTTAATGTAATATTTAGTGGCTTACTGGTGTGATGACCGCCCTGTTTCTCCTCTGTCCACCCTGTTACCTGTGTCTGTTTTTTATGTTAATTAAATCAAATCAACAAATAGAATGCATGTCTCTGTGGTTATTTGAAGGGAATGAGTTAGCAAAAAAAATTACTTAAAAATGGGTCCAAATTCCATTTATATTCCTTTTAAATCTAAAAGTGTTGAAAATACACTGTGCCTTAAAACTGAACATGTTCTCTTTTAATTTAATGTTGTTTATGAATACTTTCTTAAAATATAAATGCAGGGTGAAATAAGGGACATTGTAGCTCTTAGAAAATGTAGATATCACTATAACCTATATACAAAACAGTTATTAATAGAAATGAGTATGCCCCGTAACAGGGTGGAAATTTGGTCTACATCATGTGCGAAGAATTTGCTAAAAAAAATATTACAGTATAATATCCTTTGCTGGACCAAAACATTTTTTCTTATAGTTTGAAAATCCCTCTTTCAGATAGAATGTTAAAAACATGAAACATTTTGTATTTTTGTATTTTTTTTATTTTTAGAAAGCTACCACGCTGGAATGGCACCAAACAGCAAAAATGACCCAGGAAATACTGGATCTTTACTTTGATACTGTGTTTAGAACAATACTGCTGAAACCAGCATGACCGGACTCCAACCCTCTACTGACCTCAGAGTCTCCAGTCTACAGTCTGGACTCTCCTTCAGATCACACAGCAGCTTCACGTCTGAATCCTTAAGCTTGTTTCCACTCAGGTCCAGCTCTCTCAGATGGGAGGGGTTGGACTTCAGAGCTGAGGCCAGAGAAGCACAGCTGATCTCTGACAAACTGCAGTACCCCAATCTAAATAGAGAATAAATGATGTAAGTTTAGAAGACAATGTTCCTGCTTGAAATCATTCAGTGATTAATTATCAGAAAATGAGAAAATGGACACTCCAAACATCTGAACCCAACAGGACGCAGGTTAAAACCTCTAAAATACAAAAAGGTGACAAAGAGCTCTCATTAATATTAATGACAACGTGCTGCTGCTTCAATAAAGATGTCGTGACTTCACCTCTTAAACTCTGCAGCTCCACCAGTGGCTCCATCTATACAAACCCATGCTGTGAAGCCAAACGAATAAAAAAACATCACAGAAACTGATTTGAGTTTTGATTCAAGATCACAAAGTTTCCAAAGATGCAAATATGTCAGGATGAATTTTGGGGAAATGTGAGCAAAGTTTATTTGTATTCTGGCTGTAGTGATACATGATCTTTAAAAATAGAATTACTGAGCTCTCAAACTGAGCTGGGAAAACTTTCTTAGGCCCCGTTTACACGGGTAAAAATGACAAAATATTTTATCTGAAGTGCCTTTCGTTTACACGGTGACTGTAAAAACGCAAAAATCTGAAACCACCCGCCAGAGTGGAAAAGTTAAATACGCTCCGCCGCAGCATTTCCGTGTACACTGGCAAAACGCAAAACTCTGCTCAGATCTGCTCACGTCGAGTACGCGTTTACATCACATACATGCGCCATACATGCGCCAGTACAGGTAAATAAACAAACATGTCGGATTATTTCCATGCATCAGACCTTCAAGCTGCTCTGGCAGCTCGAATTAACGTACAGGAGTCTTTCCATAAAATGTACAGGATATGTACAGATAGTATTACTGAACAGAGAAGGATCTGTAATTAACAACAACAATTAATAACAACGTGGCAGAGTTGTGTGATAGTGTATCACAGCACCACCAATCCACCTGGCATGCATGCCCAATCGAATTCCACACACTTTTGCGTCACCGTTTGCACGCAGATTTCCTCCCGAAAACGCTTGTCTGAACACGGAATAAGAACTGAAGACGTGACGCCACTTTTGTGCCTTCTTTTCAGACTGTCATCGTGTAAACGTACCCTTAGACTCACTGTTTTCAAACTGGGGGACGACTGACAGACTGTCTGATTTCAGGCACCTTCTTTGTGTTTGCCGCTTTCACCACCTTTCCCCCTTTTACTTCTTGAGCTATCTCATCCATCAACATTGCCAATGGAACATCAATAACACCTCTAAGCGTTGATAATTTTCCTGGGATGTGAGCACTGATTTTTTCTCCATCTAATGTATCTGCTCTGAGGAACTGATCTCTTTGCATCTGATCTCAAGTATTTAGCAAAAGTGATGTTCCACATTTCTTTTTCAGTTGCTTTTGTCAGTTTCAGTTGGTGAAAATGTTTCCCTTGTTTTTTGAACACTATCATTACTTTCCATTCTGTTTGTTCACTCTCCCTCCTCATGTTGTCCTCCTTTTTTCAACCATGTCGCCGCCTCCAAGCCAGAAGCTGCACTACCAGAGCTGTAAACTGTATAACTGTAAATCTCACATCTACTTTACTCTTTATTTATTTTAATGTTTTTAGTAAAAGTGGAGTCAGAAAATCAAATCATCTTCAGTTTAAACTATTCAGTCACTATAAGCATCATATACCTTTATAAATGTATCATTATCATTTATTTAAAAAAAACCTTGAAATCCTGTGTAGATGTTACTTGTTATATGAAGGTTTTAAATGTACAGCTCAACATTAAGATACTCAGTGAGGATCAGTATAATATCAGCCTGATGTCTGCAGTTTAGTGTCACCACAACTTTCACGTCATCTTAATCTGAGCACAGAAATAAAACATGTTGTCGGACCTCAGAGTCTCCAGTCTGCAATGTGGACTCTGCAGAAAATTACACAGATGATTCACGTCTGAATCCTTCAGGTTGTTTTCGCTCAAGTCCAGCTCTCTCAGATGGGAGGGGTTGGACTTCAGAGCTGAGGCCAGAGAAGCACAGCTGATCTCTGACAAACTGCAGCTCTCCAATCTGAATAAAGAATAAATGATGTAAGTTTAGAAGACAATGTTCCTGCTTGAAATCATTCAGTGATTAATAATCTGTTCAAAAAGAAAATGAGAAAATGGAAACTCCAAACATCTGAACCCAACAGGACGCAGGTTAAAACCTGTAAAATACAAAAGGTGACAAAGAGCTCGTGCTGCTGCTTCAATAAAGACGTTGTGACTTCACCTCTTAAACTCTGCAGCTCCACCAGTGGCTCCATCTATACAAGCTCATGTTGTGAAGTCAAACTAAATAAAACTCACAGAAACTGATTTTAGATTCAATTCAAGATCACAAAGTTTCCAAAGCTGCAAATCTGTCAGGATGAATTCTGGGGAAATGTGAACAAAAGCTATTTGTATTCTGGCTGTAGTGATATAAGTTCTTTAAAAATAGAATTACTGCCTGTTAAAGACAAATCTTTGCAGTGATAAATATAAACATTCCAGCTAGAAGAATCAAATACCTTTTCGGTGTCGAGGCTGAGAACAACAGATTTATCTTTAGTTTTGCTCAGATGTTACATTAAGTGTAAAACCCATCTTACATCATCTTGTGTCTGTGTGTTCTTGATGGACCCTGTTTGGTCTTCAACTATTACGTCAGGAAGTATGTTCTCAAGTATTGTTGTAATTATTGAGACATGTAGTCTGCAGTCTGAACTTTGTATTGATATCGGTCTGTATGAACTACACTCAGATTTATCTTTACCCATCTTTGGGATTATGGAGATTATTTCCAGTCTCCAGGATTTTGGTATTTCTCCACCTTTAAGTGCAAAACTGAAGCATTTACAAGCAATACAGCTGTTCTGCTCTCTGAATGTGTTGTACCATTCAGCTGGGTATCCATCCACACCTGGCATTTTAACTGTTATGAGTCATGATATGGCATTAACTAATTCTTGTTTCGTTATCTCACCTGTCATTACTTTATCATGTTCTGTTCCAATGGATGGCAGGTCCAGTGAGTTCAGAAAATGTGTAATGCTTGCAGAATCTACAGTATCTGGTTGTGTGTACAAGAACTTATGGTCATTGTCAAAGCAGTGTTGTATTTATTTTAGCTTGTTACTCATTTTGGCAGATTATGTGTCTTTGATTTCAGGAATGGACCTTTCATCCTGTTTCCTTCTGATCCTCCAAGATAACAGTTTTTCAGCTCTTGGTCTGTTGTCATGATATCTTTGTTTGGTGAATCTAATTCTCATCTCCTCTTGACGTCACATATTTTGTTCAAGTTTTGTCTGGTCACTTTTATCTGCACTCCACTCATCTTTTTGGCTTCCAATTCTCTCTCTCTCTCTCTCTCTCTCTCTCTCTCTCTCACGCCTTCCTCCCTCTTTCCATTTCTTCATCTGTTGTTCTGTCCCGATTTTCTGTGGTCTTAGCCCTCCTTAGTTTATACTTCCACATATGGTGTGTGAAATACTCTAAAATGGAGAAAGAACCAGATCCTTCTCAGATGATACAACTGCCAGTCTGGCAACCATAATCAGAAGTCTGATATCTACTGTATTTTTTATTTATTTTAATTTGTTTAGGAAAAGTGGAGTCAGAAAATCAAATCATCTCCAGTTTAAACTATTCAGTCTGTATAAGCATCATGTAGCTTCATCTATCATTATCATTTTTTTTTTAAAAAACATGACATTCAGTGTAGATTTTTCTTGTTATGTGAAGGTTTTAAGCAGCTCCACATTAAGATACTCAGTGAGGATCAGTATAATATCAGCCTGATGTCTGCAGTTTAATGTCACCACAACTTTCACATCATCTTAATCTAAGCACAGAAGTAAAAAATGTTGCCTGACCTCAGAGTCTCCAGTCTGCAATGTGGACTCTGCAGAAAATCACACAGCAGCTTCACTCCTGAATCCTGCAGGTCGTTGTCAGTCAGGTCCAGCTCTCTCAGATGGGAGGGGTTGGACGTCAGAGCTGAGGCCAGAGAAGCACAGCTGATCTCTGACAAACTGCAGCGCCTCAATCTAAATAAAGAATAAATGATGTAGATAAAGATCCATTCATATTCCAATCAATGTTTAGTTGTTGAACATGCAGTTCAACATTACTGTGTCTTGATCCATTAGCTTTATCCTAAAATGATTGAGTGACGTTGATATTGTAATGTCACCTTTCTACAGGCATAATCTAAATGTCACCACATTCATGTCAACACAGATTATCAACATGCTGCTGAACTTTACACCCTCTTTAACACCTGTCCCAACACTACAGTATCCATAACAACATGAATCCAATTAGAGTACAAACTGAATTCTACTGACAAAGTTCTGTTATGGATTTAAATCAGGTAGATAAACACTGCACAAGAGCCAAATACATGCACTGACCTGAGGATCTCCAGTCTACAGTTAGGATTCTTCAGTCCTTCACACAGCAGCTTCACTCCTGAATCCTTCAGCCAGTCGTAGCTCAGTTCCAGCTCTCTCAGATGGGACGGGTTGGACTTCAAAGCTGAGGCCACAACTTCACAGTCAGTCTCTGAGAGTCCACAACCAGAAAATCTATGATGACAGAGAAAATAAAACTGAAGGTCAAGTAAAATCTGACACTTTATCTGAAAAACAGATATGAACACATTTGGCTGTAGCTCAGCTGGTCAGTTGTTCAGCCTGAGCTGTCAGTCATTGATCACAAGATTCGGGGTTTGAAAATTGAGCTCCTCCTGTCCACATGTCAAAGTGCTCTTAAGGAAACTAATGTTCCCTTAATGTTCCCTTGTCTCCCACACAAGGTGATGTGATTTGTGTCTGTTTAACGTTCTTTGAACATGATGTCCACTGAGTGCTACAGTCACTGGAGGTTGTAACAGCACTTGTATGTATTTACATCAGTCATGTGCTTGTATGTAGTCTATGCATCTTTTAATATCACTCCGCTCTTCATCAAAGATTGTATTAATATAATTTCAAAGTTAATAGATTTAATCAGGTGGAGTTCAGCTTTTTAACAACATAATTTTTTCTTGTAGTTTGGTGATGATAAAATCTCTCCACTGAACTGAACCTGCTGAGTTTTCCTTCACTGGCAGGATGAACCCTGATGTTGTCCCGGGAGCTGAATGTGTGATAGCTCTGGAGTATACCAGTTTACAGACCAGTGCATTCACATACTACCAGTAAGAGAGACAGAGAGAGCATCCTCATTGTTTATGAATCAAACTCATTTATAATATATAAATACATACGAGAAGAATTTGATCATAAGAAAAGCAAGGTAAAGTTTCTGCTTTTATTCATTGAGAATGGAGACGGAGATTTTTTTTGCTTTTCAAGACGGAACATGTCCTCGACTGAAATCCTCTCAAATCAAGCAATAATAATTGAAATGTTAAACACTGTGAGAATAGACAGATCAGTCCTTCATCCTTACAGCTATCTTCACGACTCCTGTGGCAGATTTTTCTGTCACGTTGGGTGATCATACCTGTGCTCTTGTTAAACCTCAGTACATTATCTCAATGTCATCAAGTGTTTTGTTGACTATGTGTTTTGTGCTCCAGTGTTTTTCTATGGCTAGACTCCATCTCATTCCTATGTTTTTCCCTCTCCATGTGGACAGATCCTCAGCGTCTCTCAGCTGAGCTTGTGGCTTCACCCACCTGCCTGGACTCTCTCCTTCACTTGATTCTGCCTGCATGTCCTTCTCACTCCCACCACCAACTTGTTTACCTCAATAAATCAGATTTGAATTTCTTACTATCTCAAGTCTCTGCATTTTTTGTCCGACTAGAAACCTCAACCCTCACCAATCCAGCAGATCACAGATATTACGTGTGTGTCTGTATATAATATGAACAATAAACAGACACATCATAGAAACAGAGTGTTGAAATTCTATCCACTGTAAAAAAAAAATAAGACTGTTGTGATAATATTACTTGAAGAGTGAGAAGATGATATAAGATATTTTTTTCTTTAAGATTTTTATATTGAGAAACAAATAAAACTAAACTAATATTTCAAAAAGCCAATTTTACTTGTTTGACTTTTCTAGTCCTGAACTTTTAGATTGTGCATGTGTGCAACACGTGGATCTTTAATACTGATGACGTCAGCTCAACATTGATTTACAATGTAATAAACACACAATCATAATCTTATCGAGACTCACTCAGCCTTCCTGCAGTTCCTCACAGCTGGAATCAGTCTCAGTCGTCCCTCCTGTGATGTGTTGTACATCTTCAGGTCCAACTCATCCAGAACCACCTCTGACATCTGCAGCATGTAGGCCAGAGCTGAGCAGTGGAATACAGAAAGTTTCTTCCGTGATCTGTTCTCTGGCTTCAGGAACTCCTGGATCTCCTGATGAAGTGAGCGGTCGTTCATCTCCATCAGACAGTGGAAGATGTTGATGCTTCTGTCAGGAGAGACATCATCGCTGTTCATTTCCTTCAGGTTCTTGATGGCTCTCTGGATGATTTCTGGACTGTTGTCTGTCTGACCCAGCAGACCTCCTAAGAGTCTCTGGTTGGACTTCAGAGAGAGGCCATGAAGGAAGCGAACAAACATGTCCAGGTGGCCATTTCTACTTTGAAGGAATTTCGTCATTACTCTGTTCAGGAAGTCATCCAGTGTTGAATCCACGTGTTCTTGTTTCAGAAAAGCCTCCAGGACCTTTGTGTTCCTGTTGGTGTAACAGTGGAACAGGTAGACTGCAGCCAGAAACTCCTGAACGCTCAGTTGAACAAAGCAGTAGACTGTTTTCTGGAAGATCACACTCTCTCTTCTGAAGATCTCTGTACAAACTCCTGAGTACACCGAGGCCTCTGTGACATTAAGACCACAGCGCTCCAGGTCTTCTTGGTAGAACATGATGTTTCCTGTCTCCAGATGTTCAAACGCCAGCCTCCCCAGCTTCAGAAGAACTTCCCTGTCAGCCTCCGTCAGCTCCTGTGGACTTGTCTCACCTTCCTCTCTGTACTTCTGCTTCTTCCTCTTTGTCTGAACCAGCAGGAAGTGTGAGTACATGTCAGTCAGGGTCTTGGGCAGCTCTCCCCTCTGGTTTGTAGTCAACATGTGGTCCAGAACTGTAGCAGTGATCCAGCAGAAGACTGGGATCAGACACATGATGTGGAGGCTCCTGGAGGTCTTGATGTGTGAGATGATTCTGCTGGACAGATCTTCATCACTGATCCTCCTCCTGAAGTACTCCTCCTTCTGGACGTCAGTGAAGCCTCGTACTTCTGTTACCCTGTCCGCACATGAAGATGGGAGCTGACTGGCCGTTGTAGGTCGGGAAGTGATCCAGACGAGAGCCGAGGGAAGCAGCTTCCCCTGGATGAGGTTTGTCAGCAGCACGCTAACTGATGACGTCTGTGTGACATCAGACACGACCTCATGGTTCTTGAAATCCAGTGAAAGTCTGCTTTCATCCAGGCCGTCAAAGATGAAGAGAAGTTTACAGACAGCGAGCTTCTCTGCTGTCACCTTCTGTAATGTTGGGTGGAAAACATGGAGCAGTCTGAGAAGACTGTACTGCTCATCTCTGATCAGGTTCAGCTCCCTGAACGACAGCAGAACCAGCAGACTGACATCTTGGTTTTCGGAGCCCTCTGCCCAGTCCAGAGTGAACTTCTGCACCGAGAAGGTTTTTCCAACTCCAGCGACGCCGTTGGTCAGAACGACTCTGATGTGTCTCTGTTGGTCAGGTGAGGTTTTAAAGATGTCGCAGCACTTGATTGGAGTGTTATGGAGGGTCTCCCTCTTGGAAGCTGTCTCTAGCTGTCTCACCTCATGTTGGGTATTAACCTCTTCACTCTGTCCCTCTGTGATGTAGAGCTCAGTGTAGATCCTGTTGAGGAGGTTTCCACTTCCTGTTTGATCACGTCCTGTTTGATCACTTCCTTCAGTCACACATTCACATCTCCTCCTCAGACTGATCTTATGTTCATCTAACACCTCCTGCAGACCAACATTCACTAAAAAAAGGGAGAAAAGTGTGAGACAAAACAAAACACAACGACAATTGAAAATGCACATTATTTTCACTTTCATTTAAAAGGACCAACATAAGAATATATAAAGCAGTAAAGGTGCTGCTGTATGTGCACTGGCCTCCTACAGGAGAGCTGTAACAGTAGAGCATCCCATTTCTTACTTTTCAAATAAACTTGATAGTCTTTAGAAATAGTCTCAACCACTGAGATGGAGGCATCGGCACGTGGCTCCAGGATTACAGGTTTTTGTCAGCTTTTCTGCTGCTTCTGTCGATGTTTTTGCACATTACAATCATCTTGTTTTCCTGCACTGAATGTGGAGTTTTGGATTGCTCTTGTTGCTTCTTCATTTCCTTTATTGGTGCAGTCGTTGTGGGTTGTTCTGGCTTCTCTTCCCCTTTGTTGATTTTGGTGGGCCCATCGACCCTCTGTTATTTGTTGTTGGTGTTGATTTATGATCACATTTATAATGTTTTTACTGCAACTACTTGACTGCTTTGGTTATTTTAGACCTCTTTTGTAAACGTGTAACCCTAAGTTAGCAAACCCAAGTTCTCTCAAAGCTCAGAAACTGGTATTTGCCTATCCTGCTGCAAATGGCTCAGACTCTTCCTACATTCAAGTCATGGTCAAACCAGCCTGTTCACTGTACTTTTCTACTGCCTGTCAGCTCCTACTCTGTCACTATGAGAGGGTCCAGCTACAGCTCAACAGAATCATGACCGTTAGCTGTCCTGGCTCCAAGATGTTGGAACGAGCTCCAGACTGAGATCAGGAGAGCAGGAAATGTGCACTTCTTCAGCCTGAACACTTACAAGAAGGCATTCAGTTTATTTGATGAAGCTGATGTCCCTGCTTGATTCTTTAAATAAACAGAATAACTTGTAGCAGGTGACATTTTTAATTGGCGAGATGTAGAGTCTTACACTGTACACTGCTGCTCTGACCAGCTGGTCTTGTTCTGGATCTTTCTCCACACTGGGGACAGGAGGAGTCTCCTGATAAAGCAGACTGGTCCCAGTATGAGGTGATGCACTGCCTGCAGAACCAGTGTCCACAGCTGGTAGAGACTGGATCCTTCAGGACGTCCTGACACAAAGCACAGCTGCAGAGCTGCTCCTCCACAGAAACATGACTCCTCTTCCTGTCAAGACATTTCTTAGTGACTACAATAATTTGTTGAGTGTTGATGAAAAATATCAAGATTTGTCACAGATGAACACAGAACAGAAAATGTGTTTTACTTTTTTATTTGAATTGACTCTAATGAACATGACTGTTCCTTTAATTTAATTTTGTATCTGTCTTGATAATGCAAACTCAACACTTTGTGGAGCTCCTTCACAATAAAAGCCTTCCACTAAAGACAGCTGATCACATCCTTTCCTGTTGTACAGTCCCTCTGGACAGCTTAGTTTGGGTCCCTTTAACATGAGGGAGAAATATAAACATTGTCTCAAAGTTTTAATTCTTAAATGGAGTGTTAGTTCTCTTTTTTTCCTAAAGAAGCAAAGTAAGATCCACCTTACTTCAAAACAGTGTCTGCGCTAATAGTTGTGCATCACTATTATAAGTCTTGAAGCATTTTGTCTTTAGTCTTAATGTATCATCTTCCAACAGGTCGGTTTAAAGTAAAATCAGTTTCTTACTGTGTGTCTGAGGGTCCAGGTCCATTACCGAAGTCAGGAGGTAAACTTTTGGACCAGTCACTCCTCATAGACAGACAGCTGGATACTGGAGACTCTGCTCTCTGTCTGTTGAACTGAACTCTGCAACAACATGTTTTTATTAACATCACATAAATCTTTGATAAATTCTCTGTAGACAAAGTCATGTAGGAAGCTCTAAATACACAAACTGCTGCTGCTGTTGATAAGTAGGAGGTTTAAAAGTTTGCATCACTTCTCTTAGTTTATAATACAGCTTTAAGGAGACTGACAGCTGTCAGATTCTCAGAAGACAGAACAAAACATTTCTCATTTCTCATTTCTTCTCACAAATTTCACATTTCAGTAGGAATTTTAATTGATACACAAAAAAATCTACACTGGATGAAGTTGCTGAAATAAGTGAAAATTATTAGCATATTAACATGGATAAGTTAGTAACAGGTCTCTTACCGTGTGTCTGAGGGTCCAGGTTCATTACTGAGGACAGGAGGTAAACCTTCGGACTGGTCACTCCTCATAGACAGACAGCTGGATACTGCAGACTCTGCTCTGTCCTCTTCTTCCTCCACACAAAGTCTCCTGGAGGCCATCTTCTGGACTTCAGTCAGTCTGAGAGGTAAAACAGTTACACTGACTGTGAGCTCAAAACACAAGAATGAGGAAAAGAGTTTGTTCAAGAGTGGAGTTGGGCCGATGAACGATGCCATCGTCCATCACCGATGGCTGACAGCCATGGACTACTAATCCCTGACCATCATAACACTGTGATTCAAAAGGTTTCCCCACCAGAGAGCAAAACTAAGAAGCGTGTCCCCTCAGAGTTGTTTTTGTTTGTGGGGAGAGGATGAGAAAAGAAGTATGTTTCTGCTCAGTGCACTGACATCACGTCTCCATGTCCTATTTATTGTTTTTATTGTTGATTGTATTTTTTACTGGTCAAAATACTCTCTCATAAAACAGAAAAATCATAGTCGGAAAAAAGCCTAAACAACAAGGATGAACAAATGAAGTTTTCATAAATAAACTAGAAAAATTTCCTGTGAAAATACAGTGTGAATGCTAAAGGCTGAAGCGAAATCTGCTGAAGGTACTGCCGAAAAGCTGAAAAGGCAGAAAAGCTGAAAAAGTTGAAAACCTAAAAAAGCTGAAAAAGCTGAAAAGGCAAAAAAAAACTTGGAAAAGCTGAAGAGGCTGAAAAAGCTGAAAAGGTTGAAGAGCTGAAAAAGTTGAAAAGTTAAAGGCTGAAAGCTTAAAAAGTCGAACATATTGATAGTTGAACATTTTCTGTAGCTGAACATGAAGCTGAATGTATAAAGAAGCTGAAAAATCAGAAAGATTAATATTTTAAAGAGATGAAAAGGCAGAAAAGCTGAACAGGGCTGAAAGAGTTTAAAAAGTTGAACATTTTGACCGCTGAACATGAAGCTGAATGTTTGAAGGAGTTGAAGAGGCAGAAAGATGAACATTTTTAAAATCTAAAAGGGCAGAAAAGCTGAAGGGTGTTGAAAGAGTTGAACAATTTAACATTTTCATTGCTGAACATGAAGTTGAATGTTTGAAGGAGTTGAAAAGGCAGACAGATGAATATCTGAAAAGGCTAAAAGGCTGTGGACTAAGAGGGCAGAAAGAGCTTAAAAGGTGAAAAAAGGCTGGAAAGATGGAAAGTTGAAGGCAGAAAGAGCTTAAAATGGCTACACACATGCTGCAGCAGGAGCAGAGCCAAAGATGAAAATATCTCCATAAGGAATGAATGGGAAAACGCCTCCCTGCGATTTTTATACGGCCCGGAGGTTCCCCACCCCTGGTCTATGTAAGGTAAAAGACGTGGGATCCAAATTCAGCTGAAGAGAATTCTTTCTCCAGATTTTGCAGCTGCTCCCCACTCGAAAGATGATGTCACACACTCTAGCTCACGCTCTACACACGCATTCTCCAGATACACACGCTGGAGAAGAGACAAAGATGTAAATGTCCCCATAAGAATGAATGGGAAAACGCCTCCCAAACCCCTTCAATTTTTGAAAAAACTGTAATGGTTATCGCCAAAATATTTATATGTTAAGTGAGAGGAGACATGGCTGAACTCGGTCATGTCATTTTTCTGGAAAGTGAGAAATGAGGGCAGAAATGTAAGAGACAAAGCAAGTACCGTCTGCTCTCCTCCAGAAATTAGAAAAGGCTGAATATTTCCAAAAGTAGAAAAGGTAGAAAAAAGAAAAATACAAGCAGTAGCGTCCTTAAAATGCTGAACATTTTGATACTTGAATGGTGTCAATAGCTCAAGACTTGTAGGAGAAGAAGCGTGCCGAAAAACGTATGGAAGAGGAATAATAAACGAGAAGAACAATGCCTTCAGCATTCACACTAATAAACACATAAATAAAACACATATATGATATGATCAAGACAGTAAACCTGACATCCAGACTAGAACATGGCTACATTTGGGCTGTCACCACACATTATTAGAGGTTTTGTCATGATCCATGTCATGGCAGCCCCTCATTTCCTTTTGTTTGTGTCTTTTTCCCCATGTCTGTCTGATCATAGACATAATATACGTAGACGCCTCATAGATTGACGCTGCCTATCGGAGCTGATGTATCAGCGCGGCCGCCATCTTGGATGGGTCCCCAATGCGCCCCCCCTGCATTTATTTCTATTGAGGAAGGTGTATCCCCAACTACAATAATCATAACTCCCCAAATTTTTACTGGATTTTCACACAGTTCCAAACAGCAGAGATTTAGTTATGATACAGAGCGCTGTCACAAAAATTATAAACATTTTTTTTTTTAAAAACTTACTTGTGAAAGGTTATCCCCCTGCTATCTGGTAACAGTACTGCGCCGGTTATTGCAACCGTAAACTGCACAAAATATGGGCATAGCTGCTCGCTCTCCGTTGATTCCGATTGACTCTGGTGCTAGCCTAGAGTGAGGAGACCCAACCAAGATGGCGGCAACTCTGAGTTACGTTCCAGCACGTCATGAGGCATCTACGTATATTATGTTTATGTGTCTGATCCTCATGTCTCTCCCCTCCCCTGTTTGTGTTCTCTGCATATAGGTGTGGCTAACTCTCCTGCAGGAAGCACCAAGTGAAACTCATTCCACCAGTCAACCACTCCATAAAGCCTCTGGGTTTCCAGTCACTCATTGCCAGATCATACTTTCAGCCAGAGCGGCATAGAGTCAGATCCTGGTTCCCTTGTGTTAACCATTCATCTCTCGTGTGAATAGCTTGTGCAGCTATCCTGACCTGTTGACTCTTTTTGCCACAGTTGCTTCTGCCATTTCGCCTGCCTGCTTGTGTTTGAACTCTCGACATTGTCTGCTTTTCGGTGCTCCTGTCATCTCCAGTCTCAGCCGTGAATCCTCCGTCCTGGGACCCAACGACCAATGGGACGCTGACAGTGTGGACACGCAGCTTCGCCATTACATCGGAGGACGGCGAACAGAGACTTCACTCACCTGCCTACGTCACCTCACCTCACGGGACCCTCGGATTCCCCAGCACGTCTTCCCACCTCTACACCCTTATTACTCACCGTGTCACAAATAAATATTGACTTTCCTGAGTCTGTGTCGTGTGTTTGGGTTTTATCTCTGTTGTACCATAACAGGTCTATTTGATAATGTTTAAATGTTAACATTTAGACCATATTTCACTAGAATTTGCAATATTGGCTTTCAAATGAGAAATTAGAAAAATAAGCAAAAGATCTTATTTGCACACTGCAAAGGACAAAAGGTAACTTTATGGCACAGAAAGAAAGATGTATAAAGAAACTTACTGCACCGGTGCGCCTCGTACTGCAAACCTTAGCTTGTTGCCCTTTCTCTACAAACTACGGTGTCAGAGTGTCGTTGTTGACAGTGTTTGCGCATGCACTTTACAGCAGTAAGCGCAATCGCATCGTTTGACATTAATGTATAAAACTACTCGCGCTACGGTGTCCGGGAAAGGTCATGTTGGCTGCACACAGCCACTCATCAATGTAACGTCTCAGCCTGAACAAATTATCAGAACGAGTTACACAATTTAATTGTGTTTTGTGACACATTCATGTTGTAACCGCGTCTTCCATCAACGTTGAAATAACAGCTGCTGGTCACTGGCTCAAAGTTTCTGCTATCTATTAGTCAGACTGGCTACGGTGGCTAGGCTAACGTTAGCCATGTTAGCTAAACCTGGCCCCTCTTTGTTAACTTTGAGTAGTTTAAAAGCAGAAATGTAGCAATATTACTTTACTATCATGTCACAAGCATCCCGCGTGTCCTGACTGTCTACACACACATCCCAACAACACAACATACAACAGAAAGTCACACATTGTCTTATTTATCCAGCAGGGGGCGGAACTCACCTGACAGCTTCCTCTGCAGGCTGAGGCCGCTGGAGGTTCATGTCAGAGCTGCGGTGGGAAAGTTCATAAAAATCGTCCATCACGTTGTTTAAATGTAGACATCGTCATATACCAGCTCAGCCGACATAAGTTGGCCCTGATCAAGAGTAACACAACACAGAGAGAACAGGAAGTGAGACACAACCTGTCTCTGGATCAAATCCATCAAACAGTTGACTTTATTCCAACATGTCTTTCCTCTACAGTCCTCAGGGAGAGAACGACTTTCAAAACTTTAATAGTAAAATATAAAAACTTTGGATTAACACTCACTCTGACAAAGCGTTCAGTTTCCCGCTCCATCTGCCGTCGAATCAAAATGGAGTCTGAACCCACCTTAGTTTCACTTTTAGAGTTCCCTCCCTGTTCTCAGGTATCTGGATCACACTGTGTCTCCTCCCTCATCAGTTACAGTAAACCGTGTGTTTGTGTGTGTGTGTGTGTGTGTGTGTGTGTGAGAGAACTAGAACAGGTCGCAGTATCTCTACTTTTATCTGGCTGTGCACATAGTTTAAGTATTACATGCTGACATTTTAGATTCACTCTGTCAGTCAGCATAGTTGAGGTGAAAGTCATTTTACAGCTTATCTACAACAAATGTAAGTAAATTCTCTCCTGATATAATGAGAAGGCAGCACAACTTTCAAAGGACATTTAAAACATCTAAAACTATGAAGCAGCAATACTACAGAGAGAATGTGCAGTTTCTTTCTGTTTGAAGCTGGATCGATGCAACAGTTTTGATTATAAGTATATCTGAATTAATTATATTTCCTGGCAAAAGAAAATGACACTTGTATAAACACGTCTGTGGTCTAAGTTTAGACTGGAGGGAGATCAGATGGGCTGTGAACGCCTCACTCACCTCCTGATTCTTTAGTTCACTGGAAAGAAAAAACAAGGTTCACTGCAAGGTAGAAGCTGCCCAACTGGTCTGACTGGTTTAAAGTTCCATGTCTATTCATCAAGCAACAATTATGTATGAGAGCAACTTTTAGGTGTGTCATCAGTTCTTTATTTTGCTTCCTACGGAAGCCCTGACAGTCATGTGTCGAGCATATTATTTTATATATTTTCTCAAAATAAGAAGTTGTTCATGTCAGTATCACCAGATAAACAGACAATCCTCTTGAGATCTTGGGAAAACAAGATCAATTATTATCATTATCACAAGAAAACAAAAGGTTGTTGCCTCTTATGCCAGAAGGCTTCATGTCTATTTGATCAGCAGTGGCCTGCCAGCATGAATACACGGCATCTTTACAAGTGTAGCAACTGGTTTAAGCTGAAAATGTGAAATTAAAGAGTGTCAACTATTAATGGAAACAAATCATAAAATGTTCACATTGTCTGCTTTGTTTCTGTATTGTATTATTCAGAATAAACTTCACAATGAAGCAGAATTCCATAAAAGAAATGCAGGATTAAATACATTTGTGGAAATTATTAGAAAAAAATACAAGTAAATACATGAAAAAATTTAGGAATTAATCAATAAAATGAACGAGAAAGTAAATAAATAGTTGAATTATTAAATTATGGACTACAGTGGTTACCAGAGTAAACTCAGTATTCTGAACCTGCAGTGACACTGGTCTTATGAACAGGGTCTGTTGGCTGCCAAGAAATCGTGGCTTTGAACCAAAACTGACCGAGTCTTTGCGTTGATGTCTTCCACCCTCTGGAACATCTCCCAGTAAAAACTCAGCTGCTTCGAGAGCACTTTGTCCTTAAATGTGTACAGGCAGTAAAATGCTTACAGGCTAGTCCAACCTACAGGCAAATATAAGCAATGAACATGTAAATTTAGAGGGGATGTCCAATGTCAGCTACTTGGGCAATAAACCAACAAACAAATGACTCTTTAGGAGATTATCAAACTGAAATGTGCTCCTACAAGCTCCAATGAAATAACATGTTCAAACTGAAGGTGTACAGAGGCTTCAGGTTTCAAAGGGTTCAAGAATGAACACAGTTTCCTCACTAGAACTACATGGAGCAGCAAAGAACACACAACAGGGACGAAACAGAACAGAACATCTGACTGACAATCTAATGGGACGAGGTTCTCAGTTAGAGAGAGACAGATTCAGAGTGAGAGAGACAGAGTCAGAATCAACTCTATATATTGGCATTAGTATTATTATCATGATGGTTGTTGTTGTACATCAAAACCCATCAGACACAGATTCACCTCCCAACACTGAAACTCACCAACACATCACACATTCATATTAATTTCGTCACACACAGCAGCTCAGATTAAACTTTGAGACTTTTCTCTCTCAGACAACTCAAGAAATTCAAAGTGAAACAAAAAGACTGTTCTTACATTTTATACAGCCATCACTCAAAGTCTCCTCAGTGCATCTATGACAGTGTCGCCCGGTCACTGGACACAATGTACACAGAGTAACAACATGTTTCTGATGGGGAAATGAAAGAGAAGAGAGTATAGAGAATCTTAGTTTACACTTTCTGCCAGCAGAGGGAGCTGCAGACCGTCAGAAGTTCATCAGTATGTCTGCAAACTGACCCTGAAACCTGTCACACCTTCAACATCAACAGCTTGCTCAATCGTCTCATTTCAATTTTAGTACAATTTAAAGTTTCCAACATTAAAAAAAAGCTGACACCCTGCTCGTATGTACGTGTCAGAGTCAGCATTTATTTTAAATTAAAGAAGTCAAATAAAAGGATAAAAGAGATTGTTATGTCACATCTTTACTTTACTTTACTTCTTTCTTCATGCACACAATAACTTAATACCTTCCTATAACACCAGTCAGTTCTCATCCTGCAAAAACCTTTTGAAGAGGATTTCTGCAAATGAAAAAGAGGAAACCATCTTTTCGTTTTTATAATAATTAAAGTTTGAAGTGTGATAAACCTTTTTTTCTTTTACTTTAGTGTGGTCAATTGAGAATACAGACATAATTTACACTCAATAAAACACTGCAAAGCAAACTTGAAGGTAAAAAATTTATTTCCTGAGTTTGTGTTCTACATATTTATCACGTGGTAACAAACAGATATATAAGCAACCACCACTGAGCCACCGGGGGGCGCAGTAGAACAGAGACACCTGTGACCTTGAACATGAGTGAGTCACGAACAGGTTGTGGATCGATTTGGATGGAGAGGCTACAACATGTATCTACAAGTATTATCCTCATAAAATGTACTGAGACAGTAATATAGACGAGACCACCACACCAACGAGGAAACAGACGCTGCTCGTGACAGAGACTACAAGGCTGCCAGTTGGTTGTTTTCACAAAGAAACAAAGAAACAATAAAAAACGAAACAAGAAAAACCAGCTGTCACAAGTTTTGCTGCTACGGAGGATGCTAACTCTGCTGCCACACCTGATGCTGCTGGATGTGGGAGGACCACCACACACTCACACTGTTCAGAAGAGGAGCAGGATGAGGTGGCAGGAAGCTGCTACCACCAAACGACTTCCAAACACCCGGGAATACAATCAGTGGAGATCCTGGAAGGAAAAACACCCCTGGCTGTTTGCAAAGGAAGGTGGTTTAGGATGCCTCGTCTGTCAGGAAAACAAGACGCTGTTACTTTATGAGAAAGAGTTTGGAGTTAATTTGGCAGATGTGTGGATCGATGGCACTGTAAGCAGCCCTGTTCAAAAGCAACAATGTTCTTACACCGCGACAGCATTGACCATAAAAGAGCAAAGCCAAGTAAAAAATAAGAGAAGTTCTTCCAGAGAAAGTGTCCGACCTCAGCTCCAGTATGTAAGGAGTCAGCCTGTTCGTTCAGGGCAGCTGATACTGTTGCTGAAGAAAGGTCGCCTTATACAGAACTGAATCCTATCATGGAACTTAATGAGATGAACGGGGCGACAGTCGGCCCTGTTCATCGATCCCATCGTCCATGTGCTCAGTTTGTAGAGCACATTGCAAAGGACATGAAAAGGAAATGTATTTCTACTGTCAGATCACTTTATTCCATATCAGAAGATGAAAACACAATTCATGGATGCTGTATGTGATCCTTTTTGTCAGGTGTGATGTCACTGGGAATGAAGATGTGGACAATGCAGTTCAATCAACATGAACATCAATACAAATATGAAGAAATAAAAATAAAAAAAATCCCAAACTCTTTTCTAGAAAACACATTTTATGAAAGTGGACAGGTGTAAAGTAATAATGATAAAGTATCTTGTAGTGAATAAATCTGCCTCTGGCTTCTCTTGTGATCCAAGGGTTAATTAAATTAAATTTCTTCGGGTGACAAGAGATGAAGAAATTAACTGGAGATCCCACATCGACCACGAACAACAAAAAGCCTCAAAGACCACTGCAGTTTTAAACGACAGGTTTTGTATCAAAAAGCACTTCACACTTACTTATACCGTTCCCTAGTCCTTCCATATCTCACCTACTGGGCTGAAATCTGGGGACATAACTACAAAAGCAGGTTACAGTCACTGATCATACTTCAAAAGAGAGCAATGCGATACATTCATAAAGCTGGATATCAGGATCATATTAACTCATTATTCCTACAGTCAAAACTACTAAAATTCAGAGACCAAGTGGCATTTCAAACAGCACAATAATTTTTGAGGCAAAACATCATCTGTTACTGGAAAAACTTAAAAAACTATTCATGGAAAGGGAAGGAGGTTATGATTTAAGGAGGAAATATCATTTCATAACTTTGAGGGTGCGCACCACAATGAGAAGTGTTTGTGTTTGTGTTGCTGGAGTGAGACTATGGAACAGTATGAATGTGGAGTTAAAAGAAGGCACGACTATAAAACAGTTAAAAAGAAATATAGAGAAAAGATGTTTATGTGATATAGTGAGTGAGGAAGGTGTTCAAATATCACCAGGTGTTCATTGTTTATTCATCAGCTTCATTTGTCACAGATCTTCATGCTTATAGACTGACTGTGTGTGTGTGTGTGTGTGTGTGTTCAAGTTCATAGATTGCACTGGAAAAACTTGAAGATTTAATTTGTTCAGATTTTCTTTTTTCTTTTATTGTTCTCTGCAGATGCACATGATGAACAGGGAAACACAGTGATGAGTGTATTTAATGATGGTGAAAGGAGGTAGGAGTTAATAAGTTTTACACTTCTTCCTACTCCTTTTCGGACATGTTTATTAATTTCAGCATTAGAATTATCATTATTTGTGGAGTTAGGATGACAGTGGTGATAATGATGAGGACAATGACGATTAACATGATTGCTATTATTAAAATATGAATTCATGGTATTATTGCTTTGTTGTTGTTGTTGTCGTCATGGCCATTACATGTATCATGACTACTATAATTATTTCTAAGAAATGGGATAATGAATGGGAATAGAAAAATCATGTTTTCGTTTCATTTTGTTTTTTTTGTTTTTTTGCATTTCACTTGCTTTCCTCCCATTCCTTCATTTGTCTTTGACTGGTGCATGTATTTACATTTTGTCTGATAATGGTTTTCTCTTTTTTATTTTCTGTTTATGTGTGCAAACTAAACTAAACTAAACTAAACTAACCCAGATCTGCAGATCTTTACCTGACGGCTGTTAGCCTACAAGTTGTTTTACATGCACAACATGATCTGTGCTCCAATGTTTTTCATCCAGGATTATTGTACCCTTTCCATGTAGCCAGTAGCTGGAGTTAGATTTTACACAACAGCTGCCGATCTTGTAAAAAAAAAA
>CAEMYA010000069.1:22402-34132 GCA_903131615.1 Diplodus sargus | reverse complement strand
CTTCTTAGCTCTTTCCATTTCTTCGTCTGTGGTCTCAGCCTTCCTTAGTTTATACTTCCCCGTATATTTTATGATAAAATTGGTGTGTAAAGTACTCCAACATGCTGAAAGAACCGGATCCTTCTGTTAGCTCTCAGATTATGCTACCGTCAGTCTCGCCACCATAATAACTGTAAATCTCACATCTACTTTACTTTTTATTCATTTTAAACTTTTTAGGAAAAGTGGAGTCAGAAAATCAAATCATCTCCAGTTTAAACTATTCAGTCTGTATAAGTATCATATAGCTTCATAAATCTATCATTATCATATATTGTAGATTTTTTTCTTTATATGAAGGTTTTAAATGTGCAGCTCCACATTAAGATACTCAGTGAGTATCAGTACAATATCAGCCTGATGTCTGCAGTTTAGTATCACCACAACTTTCACATCATCTAAATCTGAGCACAGAAGTTAAACATGTTGTCTGACCTCAGAGTCTCCAGTCTGCAGTCTGGACTCTGCAGAAAATCACTCAGATGATTCAATCCTGAATCCTTCAGGTTGTTCCAGCTCAGGTCCAGCACTCTCAGATGGGAGGGGTTGGACTTCAGAGCTGCGGCCAGAGATACACAGCTGATCTCTGACAAACTGCAGCTCTCCAATCTGAATGAAGAATAAATGATGTAAATTTAGAAGACAATGTTCCTGCTTGAAATCATTCAGTGATTAATAATCTGTTCAAAAACAAAATGAGAAAATGGAAACTCCAAACATCTGAACCCAACAGGACGCAGGTTCAAACCTCTAAAATACAAAAGGTGACAAAGAGCTCTCATTAATATTAATGACAACGTGCTGCTGCTTCAATAAAGACGTCGTGACTTCACCTCTTATGCATCTATAAATGCATTTAGCGTTTCTCAGACTCCCTTGCACTGTTTGTCTTGTGCAGAGCACTGAGTCTGGCTCGCTTACTTTCCTTTACTTTTTTAACTGCATCGCTGTAAGACACTGTTACCGCCTCCTTCTATCTGGGTATGTGTATCTGTGTTGTGCAGCTGTGTCATGCATAACCTTCCATAGTTTATACTTCCCCATATATTTTATGATAAAATTGATGATAAGATTGAAGTTCTCCAAAATGCTGAAAGAACCGGATCCTTCTGGGAGCTCTCAGATTATGCTACCACCAGTCTCGCCACAATAATCTCTCTATAAAAGCAAGGAATCTCTGTCTTTCTGTCTGTGTGTGTGTGTGTGCCTCAAATATCTCTGCGGATCAGGATCAGACTGACATGAGTTTTCAAATAGCTATTGCTTGGTTCAAGGGTGTGCAACTTTGCATTTGTTTGGACTGCAATGATACCGTGAATAAATTATTTCAAGGAGCTTTACAAATTCTGCGAGCATTGTCCACCGGAGCCACCGGAGCCACCACAGTCACGTGCGCACCAGAGCCAATCACTGCAGAGCTCAAGTCTACGACACACATTCAGAAACAAGTGAATTTGGCACAATGACGTGACGTGCAATTTTGATGTCCAAAGCACATTTATGAAGTAAAAATACAAATTTAAAAAAAAAAAACCACATTAATTCAATCTATTAATATCTGTTTATCTAATGATAGGAAAATGAATTGAGGGTTTTACAAAGTTTAAGAGTCATTAGACACAATGGTCACAAAATGTCATACCGGATAACTGTCCGGACCTCATGGTGAAATGCAAAAAAACTACAAAATAGTTAAAGGAAAATACATTTAAAAATCTCTGTCCCAGGCATTATTGTATGACTGTTGCCTTTGATATATGAAAATGTTACAAAAAATATGACATCCAGTGGATTGTTATGCTTTTGAGCAGCTTGTCCCAAAAATGGTATGTCAGCCAATGTCATCCGGGATAACAAGCAATCTTGAGCAAATTTATGGGGCATTATGGGTCACACATTATCAGACAGGAAGTTAGGCCATCAGGAAGACCCAAAAGGACCCCAAACAATGGTGAAAGGTTAAAAAGTCTCTCTTAAAATGTGCTTTGTTTACTCTTTTCAGTCACTGGTACACTATGTAGTAAAATCCTGTGTCATATGGGATAACGCTAAAAAACATATTCTGAAAATTCATTAACGTTATCGTTATCCAGTATGACATTTTTGACTGGTGTCATCAAATAAAATAAATTTTTTGAGGTGAGATTTTATAAATGAGTAAATAACATCCTCAACAAAGGTAAAAACTACATTGATCTGCAGTTTTAATCTATTTACATTTTTGGTCAAGATGAAACCTTTTTCGTAACTGAGCCATCTGTACCTGCAGCGGTGAAAGCTAGACTGGGATTTTGCTGGCAGTTCGGTCTCATTCTGTTCTGTGCATCTAAACTGACTGTTGTGGATTAATGAGACTAAACGAGTCTGGACCGAGTCTGTTCGGGTCTGAGGAGATCCAGAGACGCGCGGACGACAAAGTGGAATCGGAATATGTGGATGTTTGTGTGTAGCTAGCTGCTAGCCGCTAGCCAACCTACACGGCCTATCCAAAAAACGGACTTATGGTAAATAATGTCCGCCACGCTTTTTCGCGAACATTGCCGTCACGTTTGCTTTGTGTCTGGTGCAGAAGAAACACTGAAAAACAGGCTTTGGTCACGAAAGTGTCCAAGCAGCAAGTTTGGTTGTTGAGGAACGGGAGGGACGGAGGCGGATGAATGACAGGCAACGACGGTCAGTGTAGAGACAGCGATATTGAGAGTTGAGAGATTTGTGACATTAAGCGTGTTTGGAGTGTATAGTTAGTGTGTTATGTAGTGTTTGGTGTAGTGTGTTTAGTGTGTAGTGGAGTCGGATTTTTGCTTAATGAGTCAAAACAATGAGGAGAAGCTGAATGTGGAGCAGGCAGTGCAGCTCTTCATTCAGCTGGAAGGAGCTCAGGCAGACCTGAGCATTGACTGCATTTAAATGTAAATAGTTACACGTAACTTTGTAAATTTCTAAAATGTATGCACATCTTTAGCAAACAACAGTCTATATTTGCATTATAAGTAATAAAAAATGGTTTGTTAAACATATTTGTGGTTTTCACAGTAAAAGAAATCTAACTTTTTCTACTCGGATTTTATGTTTTTTTTGTGATTTTAGGTCTATTGTGTTAATACATTATGTCAAAATAAAAATAAAAATAACTGTACATTCACACATGTGAGGTTGTGCTGAAAATAATGACATCAAGTAAATAGTTTTTAAGGTTAGGGTTAGGGTCAACGGCCAATTATACCCTGGAATATGAGATTTCACAGCAAACCTAAATATCCCTGACGTTCCACCTTCAAAAACAGCCTCATTCGGCCATCCATGAAAAAGCTACTTAACCTCCCACCTCCCACGTTCCCTCCAGGAACACATATTTCCTACGAGCACTACACTAGTAACTGTAAATCTCAAATGTACTTTACTTTTTATTGATTTTCATTTTTTAATGAAAATCGAGTCAGAAAATCAAATAATCATCAGTTTAAACTATTCAGTCAGTATAAGCATCATATAGCTTCATAAATCTATCATTATCATGTATTTTAAAAAAACTTGACATCTAGTGTAGATGTTTCTTGTTATATGAAGGTTTTAAATGTGCAGCTCAACATTAAGATACTCAGTGAGGATCAGTATAATATCAGCCTGATGTCTGCAGTTTAGTGTCACCACAACTTTCACATCATCTTAATCTGAGCACAGAAGTAAAATGAAAGTTACGTATGTAACTACGGTTCTATGAATCCTGGATGACCGCCAGAGGCGGTGCTTCAGCACTAAATGTCTCCATCTCGCGCATGCGCAGGTCAAGTGTTTATACCAACAAAGTCACCCGTGGAAGGAATTAGTAGAGGTGGGCAACAGGGCCACACCAAGTGGGTGGGGAGTGGCCACATTCACCCAACAGAATCTGGAGAAGGTAGTTGTTGATGCCCACGATGACGCAACACAGATGTCCCCCAGGGGCACACCACGCAGAGCCACCCATGATGTAGGGACAGCCCTAGTAGAGTGGTATCCCCCCCCCCCAACGGCAGGGGGGCGACCCCTGTGTTTATACGCCTGGGTGATGACATCCACAATCCAATGCGACAGTCGCTGTTTGTAGAGGGCACAGCCTTTCTTAGGACCATCATAACAGAGGAACAGCTGTTCTGACCGTCTCATACTTGTGGTCAAAGTTATATAGGCTCTTAAAGCCTGCATGGGGCACAGCAGTCCTAACCTTTCCTCCCCTGCAGGAGGAATAAAGTGTGCCAGGTGGATAGGTCGGTTAAGGTTCGACAATGACAGAACCTTAGGAGGAAAAGCCGTATTCGACCACAGAGTGACCCCTGAGCCATCTGAGTTCCACCTCAGACATGAGTTACTCACTGAGAGAGCATGGGCCCCGCAACACGCTTTGCTGAAGTGATGGCAAGGAGAAAGGCGGTCTTAGCAGACACCCACTTCAACTCTGCCTGCGCCAGAGGTTCAAAAGGAGGCAGACACAAAGCATCCAGCACCAGGGGCAGATCCCAAGCTGGAATTCTCTGTGCCTTTGGGGGTTGTAACCTCAGGGATCCCTTTAGGAAGAGGGACACAAGTCTGTGGCACCCCATGGTGTTGTCATCAACTTGAGCGTGTCAAGATGAAATGGCCACCACATACACCCTCGGAGTAGCAGGGGACTGTCCGCCGTTCAGGAGTGACTGAGGAACTCCACAATTTTTGGAATTGTACAGTGCACGGGGTCCTCACCCCTGTCTGAACACCAGACAGAAAACAGTTGCCACCTGTTCTCATACTGCATCCGGGTAGAAGGCGCCCTTGCATTCAGTATGGTATGTTGGACGGTGTCTGAACACTATGTCAGCTGGGACCCTGGAGGACCCTCTGCAGTATTTGAGGAATCAGAGGCATCGGTGGAAAGGCATAGAGAAGACCCTCTGGCCAATCGTGGGCGAGAGCATCCTGGCCTCCTCTGTCAAGGAGAACCAGAGGGTGCAATGGGTCGACTCCTCTGTGGCAAAGAGATCCACCTTTGCCGAAGATGTCCCAGATATTAAGCACCACCTCTGGGTGAAGCTGCCACCCCCCCGGTGAAGGCCTGCAACATGATAGGAAGTCTGCGGCCCGGTTCCGTTCCCCAGGCAAATACATCGCCCTTATGCTGGCTCGGTGGGGGGCCGCCCACAACAAGAGGTCCCGGGACACCTGCAACAGCCATGCAGACCTGGTTCCTCCTTGGTGGTTTATGTGAGAGATGGTTGAGACGTTGTTTGACCGTACTAGCACATGCCTCCCGCTCAGGAACAGAAGAAAAAGCTGCAGTGCCATGTGCACTGCCCGTAGCTCCAGCACATTGATATGGTCCGTGCGGTCCTGTGCAGGCCACAGGTCTTGAGCTGTCCGGTTCTGCCACACAGCACCCCACCCTGAGAGGGATGCATCTGTTGTGACAGTCTCCCGACGGGATGCAATTGGCTGCCCTAAAGGAGAAATGATCTCTCCCTCCATAGGGCCAGGGTAAGGAGGCAACGCCGTGACACCTTGAGTTTCCTGTCCCGGTGCCGCCTTCACCAACCTTATTTAACAAAAGAAAGAGATACTCAAAGGAAACGTAACACTACGCCTGGTATACTCAGCCAGTTGTAGAGACGAACCAATGGTGATCCGAAGGGGTGTCCGCGGCAAACTGCAACCAACCTCCCCTCTCAGCTCATCGCAGCCCTTGGAGGGCGAGCAGCTTGCAGGGCTACCAGGGAGGAAGCAGCAGTGAAGTACACCTTTTAGTTCAGCTAGAGCACACTGATGTACGTCTACCTGCAAAGCGAGAAGCAAACACTCGACCTGCGCATGCGCGAGATGGAGACATTCAGTGCTGAAGCACCGCCTCTGGCATTCAGTGAGGATGAAATGGATGTTGTTTGTTGTCTGACCTCAGAGTCTCCAGTCTGCAGTCTGGACTCTGCAGAAAATCACACAGAAGCTTCACGTCTGAATCCTGCAGCGTGTTTCCACTCAGGTCCAGCTCTCTCAGATGGGAGGGGTTGGACTTCAGAGTTGAGACCAGAGAAGCACAGCTGATCTCTGACAACCAGCAGCGACACAATCTGAATAAAGAATAAATGGATGTAAGTTTAGAAGACAATGTTCCTGCTTAAAATCATTCAGTGAATATTAATCTCTTCAAAAAGAAAACGAGAAAATGGCAACTCCAAACATCTGAACCCAACAGGACGCAGGTTAAAACCTCTAAAATACAAAAGGTGACAAAGAGCTCTCATTAATGTTAATGACAACGTGCTGCTGCTTCACCTCTTAAACTCTGCAGCTCCACCAGTGGCTCCATCTATACAAACTCATATTGTGAAGCCAAACTAATAAAAACTCTCAGAAACTGATTTTAGATTCAATTCAAGATCCAAAAGTTTCCGAATCTGTAAATATGTCAGGATGAATTCTGGGGAAATGTGAACAAAAGTAAATCCATAAAATCAAAGTCTCTTCGGTTTGAACTAGTGTGAGTATCATATAGTTTTTTAAAACTGGTGGAAAGAGAAAATACTGAATATTTGTTGTTGTCCGTCTGTTGAAACAGAGATAACTTATTTATGAATTGTGTTTATGTATTTTTTTGACACTTTCTTAAAAACATGATGTGGAAGATTAGATGACGATCAAGAGTTTAAGAGGATCACAGTGAATTATTCAGTGTAGATTTCTCTCTTTATGTGAACGTTTTAAATGTGCAGCTCAACACTGCTCTGCCACAGTCAATGGATTAAACCACTGTAAAAGAAAATAGGCTTTATCATTGAGATAGTCAGTGTGGATCAGAATAATAAAAACTTAACATTCAACTCAAGATCACAAAGTCTCCAAAGATGCAAATATGTCAGGAAAAATTCTGGGGAAGAGTAAACAAAAGACATCTACTGTATTTATTTATTAATTTTTTAAATGAAAAATGGAGTCAGGAAATCAAATAATCTTTAGTTTAAACTATTCAGTCAGTATAAGCAGTATAGATGTTTCTTGTTATATGAAGGTTCTAAATGTGCAGCTCCACATTAAGATACTCAGTGAGGATCAGTATAATATCAGCCTGATGTCTGCAGTTTAGTGTCACCACAACTTTCACATCATCTTAATCTGAGCACAGAAGTAAAACATGTTGTCTAACCTCAGAGTCTCCAGTCTGCAGTCTGGACTCTGCAGAAAATCACAAAGATGATTCACATCTGAATCCTTCATGTTGTAGTTTACACTCAGGTCCAGCTCTCTCAGATGGGAGGGGTTGGACTTCAGAGCTGAGGCCAGAGAAGCACAGCTGATCTCTGACAAACTGCAGCTCCTCAATCTGAATAAAGAATAAATGATGTAAGTTTAGAAGACAATGTTCCTGCTTGAAATCATTCAGTGATTAATAATCTGTTCAAACAGAAAATGAGAAAATGGAAACTCCAAACATCTGAACCCAACAGGACGCAGGTTAAAACCTCTAAAATACAAAAGGTGACAAAGAGCTCTCATTAATATTAATGACAACGTGCCGCTGCTTCAATAAAGACGTCATGACTTCACCTCTTAAAGTCTGCAGCTCCATCTATACAACAAACAGTGGCGGACCTCCGCTGATGATTATTTTTTTTATTTATTTTTTTTAAAGAGGAGAGAGGAGAGGTGGAGAGTGGGCTCAGTCTTGTCTCTTTAGAAACTAACATTATGTCATTTTGCGCTATGGACGCTTCATATCCAGGTCAATCACACACCTATTTGATTTATCTCTCTATAAAAGCAAGGAATCTCTGTCTGTCTGTGTGTGTTTGCCTCAAATATCTCTGCGGATCAGGATCAGACTGACCTGAGACTTTCAACATGGCTGCTGCTTTGTTTAAAGGTGTGCAACTTCGCATTTGTTTGGACTACAATAATACAGTTAATAAATTATTTCATAAATGCTTCACAAATTCCGGTAGCATTGTCCACCAGAGCCACCACAGACATGTGCGCACCGCAGCCAGTCACTGCAGAGCTCAAGCCCACGACATACCTTAAAAAACAAGCGGATTTATACCTGCAGCGGCACAGGCTGGACCAGGATTTTGCCGGCGGTTCGGTCCCGTTCTGTTCTGTGCATCTAACGTGACTGTTGTGGATTAATGTGACTAAATGAGTCCGGATCGAGTCTGTTCGGGCCTGAGGAGATCCGGAGACGTGCGGACAACAAGGTGGAATTGGAATCTGTGGATGTTTGTGTGTAGCTAGCTGCTAGCCGCTAGCCAACCCACACGGCCCACCTCCCGAGTCGACGGACCGGACGCACCGGCACGTCCAAAACCGGACTTATGGTAAATAATGTCCGCCACGCTTTTTCGCGAACATTGCCGTCATGTTTGCTTTGTGTCTGGTGCAGAATAAACGGTAAAAACCGGCTTTTGTCACGAAAGTGTTCAAGCAGCAAGTTTGGTTGTTGAGGAACAGGAAGTTGTGGGAGGGACGAAGGCGGAGGATTGACAGGCAACGACGGTCAGTGTCGAGACAGCGATATTGAGAGTTGAGAGATTTGTGACATTAAGCCTGTTTAGAGTATATAGTTAGTGTGTTATGTAGTGTTTGGTGTCGTGTGTTTAGTGTGTAGTGGAGTCAGTTTTTTGCTTAATGGGTCAAAACAATGAGAAGCTGAATTTGGAGCAGGCAGTGCAGCTCTTCATTCAGCTTGAAGGAGCTCAGGCAGACCTGAGCATTGACTGCATTTAAATGTAAATAGTTACACATAACTTTGTAAATTTTTCAAATGTATGCACATATTCAGCAAACAACAATCTATATTTGCATTATAAGTAATAAAACATGGTTTGTTAAACATATTTGTGGTTTTCACGGTAAAAAATCCAACTTTTTATAATCGGATTTTATGTTGTGATTTTAGGTCCATTGTGTTAATACAATATGTCAAAATTAAAAAATAACTGTACAGTCAAAGTGCTGAAAATAATGACCCCAAGTAAATAGTTTTTAAGGTGAAATATAATGGCAAAATCAAAAATAGACAAAAATGGCCAATTATACCCTGGAATATCAGATTCACAGCAAACCTAAATATCCCTGACGTTCCACCTTCAAACACAGCCTCATTTGGCCATCCATGAAAAAGCTACTTAACCTCCCACTTTTCTATAGGAATACATATTTCCTACGGGCAATGCACTAGTGAAACTAAATCCTGTACCACAGCAGACCACCTATAGAGACTATGAAGCCTGTTGCGCTATTTCTTGCAGCTGTTAGAATAATGAACTTTAATATAACAGTTTCAGTTGCCAGTATCCGTGGTTCTATTGTCATATTATGATATTATGATTGGCAACTATCATTGTCTCTGTCAAAGTAACTTTGCCATCGGTCTCCTTCACTACGTTAATCCAGATATATCGTTACCGTTGATGCAGGTGATGCGCCGCGATAAACTCCGCTATTCTGTGCCGTGCTGCGCTGTCTCTCAGCCTACACCACAACAGAGGTAATGTTAGCGGCAGGTTTGGAGAAGGTGCAACGACAAACTTTGAGTTGCTTGATAATGTCAACACAAAGATTTTAAAAAGCACCGGGTAGATGTCAACCATGAAGCAAACATTGTATCGAACTGAAAAGGCAGACCTCCATAACACTTATCTGGCATTTTATCTTATTTATTTATCTCTTCCATTTTATTTATTTACCTACTTATTTTCTCTTTTTGAGCTGTGAAACTACAGACTCTTGTCTAACAGCCTGTCTCTAATAAGACCAAAGCTGGGATAACCCAGTGCTGCAAATCACAACATGTCGTGTGGAATGCGGAAAGTTAGCAGAGGGGGATTGGGGAGATTTTGAAGGCATTTCTTGGAAGCGCCACATGGACCAGTAATAGGGAGGGTTCTTCTCAATGAAGAATGAGAAGTGGGGAGTGACGGGGGTGGGTTTTTTCTATTGTTCATGCTTTGTTACTGTTTTAGAGTTGGTTCATTTTGTTGTGATAATCAGTTAAGAATGTGTTCAAGAGCCTGCACAGTCAGGGGAATTATCATGGGTTTGAGTTTGACAGCACAGAATCACTCTTATGGTCAATGAAATGAAGTTAAATCTATGCAATATATATGCCCCCAATGTGGAGGACGCACATTTTTTTCACAAAGTGAATAAATTGTTAGGGGGCATTGTCGATGGGCATACAGTAATGGTAGGAAACTTCAATCAAATCCAGGACAATATCCTAGATGTATAATAAAAAGGCTGAATACGTTCTGTTCAGATTGAAAACAAATATTTATGAAAATGGGGAAAAATCAGGCAAGCTATTGGCCAGACAACTTAAGCAAAGGGAAGTCGGCTATGTGATTCCTGGTATTAAAAATGTAAAAGAAGTGGTTCAAAACTTTATTAAAAACTCTATACTTCAGAGATAAATTCAGATATAGACAAGCTGAATACTTTTTTTTCTAAAATCAAAAGATATCCTCAGATCCAGTGGGAGAGCTGGATGCCCCCTATTTCAGAGGTTAGAGCAGCCATCCGATGCATGAAACCTGGAAAGTCTCCAGGATTAGAAGGCCTTCCAGTGGAGTATTACAAAAAACACATAGATATGCTGGCACTTGTTCTGATTGTAGTTTACTCAGAGTCACTGTCAAAGGGACAGCTCCCGAATACATTTAATAAGGCTTTTATGTCACTGATCCTCAAAAAAGATAAGGATCCTTTGGATCAGGTAGCTTCCAATCACTTAGCTTAATCAATGTGGATTGTAAAGTGCTCGCTAAAGTCCTGGCAATGAGACTGGAGAATATTTTACCAGATATTGTTCATGAAGACCAGGTTTTGTGAATGGGAGGTCCTCCTCAGACTATCTCAGATGGTTTCTCTACCTTATGTGGAAGAGCCGTCAAGAAAACACCCCAGTAGCAGCCTTCTCCTTTGATGCGGAGAAGGCATTTGATAGGGTTGAGTGGGGTTTTTTAAAACATGTCTTGGAGGCTTTTGGTTTTGGGTTGGGATTTGTCAACTGATACTCAGTGAGGATCAGTATAATATCAGTCTGATGTCTGCAGTTCAGTGTCACCACAACTTTCACATCATCTTAATATGAGCACAGAAGTAAAACATGTTGTCTGACCTCAGAGTCTCCAGTCTGCAGTCTGGATTCTCCTTCAGATCATACAGCAGCTTCATGTCTGATTCCTTCAGGCTGTAGTTTCCTCTCAGGTCCAGCTCTCTCAGATGGGAGGGGTTGGACTTCAGAGCTGAGGCCAGAGAAACACAGGTGATCTCTGACAAACTGCAGCCCCACAATCTGAATAAAGAATAAATGATGTAAGTTTAGAAGACAATGCTCCTGCTCGAAATCATTCAGTGATTAATAATCTGTTCTAAAAGAAAACGGAAACTCCAAACATCTGAACCCAACAGGAAGCAGGTTAAAACCTCTAAAATACAAAAGGTGACAAAGAGCTCTCATTAATATTAATGACAACGTGCTGCTGCTTCAATAAAGACGTCGTGACTTCACCTCTTAAACTCTGCAGCTCCACCAGTGGCTCCATCTATACAAACTCATGTTGCGAAGCCAAACTAATAAAAACTCACTAAAACTGATTTTAGATTCAATTCAAGATCACAAAGTTTCCAAAACTGCAAATATGTCAGGATGAATTCTGGGGAAATGGGAACAAAAGTAAATCCATAAAA
>CAEMYA010000068.1:304874-324414 GCA_903131615.1 Diplodus sargus | reverse complement strand
TATAAGGGTGTAGAAGCTCAGAGAGGTAGGGCGGGGCAAGACCATTCAGGGATTTAAAAGCAAATAGAAGAATTTTAAAATGGATCCGAAATTGAATAGGCAGCCAATGCAGTGAGGCTAAAATGGAGGAAATGTGCTCATATTTACGTGTGCCAGTTAAAAGACGTATGCGTAGATTACTGTCTCAAAGTGCTGCCTTGAAAGAATTATTTTGGCCAGCTGCCTCAAATGGAAAAAGCTAGTTTTGACAACAGCCTTGATCTGACAGTCAAGGTTAAGCTCAGGGTCCACTTTAAACCCGAGGTTTGTGATAGTAGGTTTAATATATTGGCCCAAGGAACCCAGATCTACAGGGGGGGTCCCCGTGGCGCCACCAAAAACCATCACTTCTGTCTTTTTATCGTTAAAATTTAAAAAGTTCAGAGCCATCCAGGCCTTTATGTCGTCAAGACACGAAAGTAAGCGTCTGGCAGAGCATTCTTCTTTCTTTTTAAGAGGCACATAAATCTGACTGTCGTCTGCATAACAGTGGAATGAGATGCCGTGCTTCCTAAGTATGGAACCAAGCGGGAGCAGATAGAGAGAGAAGAGGAGAGGACCAAGAACTGAGCCCTGAGGGACCCCACTCGAGAGAGGAGCAGAGGAGGATACCGAGTCACCAAGGCTGACACAAAATGTTCGATCAGTCAAGTACGACCTGAGCCATTCCAATGCTACACCCCTGATGCCTATTTACTACAGTGACATACTATTTTTGAGTTTAAGGTATTTAACTGTTGCTATTTGACAATTTTTTACCGTAATTTCTACGGACATTTTTTACAGTGTGGTGTCAGTGGGACATCATCTGGGTCGGTACTCAGGGTGTTTGGGGTTCCAGTCTCCTCTGTCCACCACATCGTCCATCAACTGGGTCTGCAGGGCTGACTCGACCGACGGCTGCCATGTCACTATTTTTAAGAAAGAGGCAATAATTATTATTTTGCAATATCATTAGAATAATAAATCATAACAGACAAAACTTTCTAACACTTTAATTAGGAAGAATGCCTTTAGAATTATGTTACATACCGACTACAGATAGTCGTGGTCGTGGTCAACCTCCTCCAGGGCAGTCACCTCCGCAGAAAGCCGGTCCTGCCATGGAGCGCCACTGGCGGCCTCCAACCCGTCCTCCCCCTCATCTTCCGGCATGCCGTCCTGCAGCTCATCTTCTGGGGGCATGATGTCACCTGCCCCCAGGCAGATGTTGTGCAGGACGGCATATGCTGTTATGACCTGAAATCAAAAACAGTAAGTATTCATTAATTTTGATTTACTCTGCTTCAATACGCAAAAAAATTTATACAAAATGAATCCTGATGAGTTACCTGAGGCACAAAGGTGTGGTGCACCTCCAGCGCTTTAAGGAAGATGGATCTGAACCTGGTCTTCATCATTCCAAAGGCACGCTCAATGATGATGCGTGCCCTGGAATGATGGACGTTAAAGCGCTGGGCTGCCACACCTTGCACCGGCCGCTTGTAGGGAGTGATGAGGGGGAGCGGATGTTGGAGGCACGGGTACCCGTCGTCTGCGAGGATGAAGTGCCCCAGAGGAGGGTAGATAGACCGCCTGTACAGTGGGCTGTGCCGGAGTACACGGGAGTCATGCACCGACCCCGGCCAGCCCACGTACGTGTCTATAAAGCAGCCCTGATGGTCACAAACTGCTTGCAGTATGATGGAAGAGAACAGCTTCCTGTTCTTATAGCAGTGACCATCAGGGCCGCTTGGTGGCTTTATTCTGACATGGCAGCCGTCGATCGATCCAGCAGCTTTTGAAAAAGCTCTGTGGCCTGCCAGCCCTGCAAACCCACGAGTTACTGCCGCAAGGTCTTCAGCGGTCTGTGGGAGGTGGATGACCTTGTGGAGAATGGCCACCACCTCCCCAGTAACTCGGTGGACGATACGGTGGACAGTGGAGCGAGGCATCCCAAACACCCTTGAGACCACCCTGTATGATGTCCCACTCGCAAGCCAGAAAAGGAACACCAAGGTCTCTATTGTGGCTCCCCATCCATGTCTCCGATCCTGACGGAGAAGATTCAGCAGCACTGCCAGAGACTCTCTGCTCAGCCTAAAGTCCTGCCTGGTGTTGCTGTTATTGAAAAAACGGTCCAGCACCGGGACCGCCATATTCAGCCTGCAGTACAGGGCTCTGGTCTGGATTGGGAAAGGAGGGGAAGAACGGGAGAAGAAGAATGGTTAATTAGACATTAGCTATATAATTATAGTTAATAATAATAATCGATCGATAATTCGATAATTCATTTGAGATCTTTGATAGATGCTGAATCTGTTTGTCGATCCACTTATCAGTTGAACTAGTCTTCACAATCTGGGTTGATTCATGGCTAAATATTTTGATATGTAATTGAGGTCACGGTTCTTTAACTATTAATCAGTTGTCAAGGTTATATTGCAGCTGATCAACAGTTTATATGTCTAGCATTAACGCCAAGTTAACAATGATAAATGCTCATATTACTGTGGGTTCAAATAACAGGTTTACCTCTTGGTACTCCCTCAATCAGAGATATAACAGCCATCGGCGGCGTCGACGGAGCCGGTTCTCCTCTTCCTCCAAAATAAGGAGAGTTAAAAGGAAAATCAATTGTTTTTTAATTCTTGCAGACATTTTAGAAGGACCCTTTAGAATCTGAAAAAAATAAATAAATAAAAAAATCTCGAAAATTCCGCCCATGTAGAAATGCAAGTGGTTGGACTATTATAACACACAAACAAATCATCCTCCTGGCAACTTTTTTTTTACTGGTGTAATTGGAGACTTTTGTGGTGTGTGGAGACTCTGACTTGAAAGCACGTAGCACGCTCAATGAGAGTCCCTCCCCCGTCCAAAAGCACTCACAGGTGGTCAGTCTCTCAGTAGCCTCGCGCAGCAGTCCCAGCCTGCAATCAAAGCAGAGAGGAGACACACACCACTCCACGTCCAGGCTGCAAATGAATCACGGATGCACATGATTCATCCGTGTGCATCCTGTAAGCCATTCCGACCCTGGCTTGATGATCGCCATGGCTCCAGTGCAGCAAAAAATTAAAAGTATGACTTGAAATTCATACTTTCTGTCGTAAGATATGCAGAGAAAAACTTGGGAGAAGCAGCCACTAGACGTTTTATCTGTCGACCAGAAGAGAGTGAGAGATTGATGAAAAATCAAACTGAGCTTCAGCGTCTGTCTGAGGAGGACAGCAGCAGGGCCAGGCTGCCTGGTGGAGGGAGGAAGAAGGCTAGCGAGGAGCTGGAGATAAACATGCGGGGATGAGTTATCAGCAAACGGGCACGCCACGAGAGAGTGTCCTGCATAATGATCAGGGCGATGGAGAAAAAAATGTACGCCACCGTGAGTGACAGCAGAGGTGAGGAGTTTGCAGCGAGTGCTGGTTGGCTGAATCGTTTCCTCCACCGCAACAACTTCACTTGCAGAAGTCAACTATCGCCCAGAAGGATGCCAGAGAACTCACCGAGAAGCTGGAGAAGTTTGTGACATTTTCATCCCGGATTTTTGTGAGGAAAGAATTAAACGCCTTGTCTCAAATTGCTGCCTGCTCTGTTAAGTGATTGAAACTAGGGATGCTCCGATCAGCATTTTTTGGGAGCCGATCCGATCACGGATCACAGGAATCATAAATCTGCCGATACCGATCACCAATCACAGAATAGATGGGAGATTAATAATAATAATAATGATAATAATAATAATAATCCTCAATGTCCTGTATTTACAATCTAGCCTTGTGCACCACTTAAAGTGGTAAAACCATTTGTACTAAAATAAATAATAAATACAATCTTGTTTCTCATACTCGCCGTATTCTGTTGTGTGGCGCATTTTTAAATGCCGTCTCGGGTAAAAAAAAAATATATAAATATATTTATATGCGATCGGCTTTTCTGATCGGCACTTTCAGAGCCCACCGATCAACCTGTTTAGGGTCCATTGATCGGAGAATCCCTAATTGAAACAAATAAACGCCCCGGCTATTATTTGGTATTTTAAGGTATGATAGCTCTCCCGGCCGGGAGAGAGACAAGCATCACAGTGCTCAGCTGCAGACACAGTACAGAGGTGATCATGACTGACAGGCATCAAGGCCACTCAGCATTACCTTACCGACCCGCCCCCAGCTATTTCATTCACAAAAACAGGGGCCTGTGGCAATTCTGGACAGCTGTTTTTTTTTCTTTTTTTTCCCCTTCTTCCTTCATGGGCCCCTGACGGCGTCTGGGGGGGGGACTGCAATGAACCAACTTTGGGGGGGCCCAGCTTGCAAAAGGTTGAGAACCCCTGGACTAGATACATTAAGTTTCATCATATAATGGAATGAATTTAAAAATAAAAAAATAGATAAACAAAAAAAGCAAAAACAACTTAAAAGAATCTAAATCAAAGGTTCACTAGTTTTAGGTAAGACATTTTTATCAGAAGAGAAAGATGTTCATTGGCCAGGGGAATCAAACCAGCGACCTTCTGATAACAATATGATAACAAAAAATCAGATGCAGCATTTAAAGGTGCTCTCTTTTTCATGCCTAAACAAACTAAATAATCGAGCTGTCTTTGTTTTCATGACCAAATAAACTCAATAAACAAAAACAACACAACAAATTGTATACTGTTTCACTTTGTTTATATGTGGCGGACCCTGCCAATTTTCTAGCTTCAAACAGTGTTCTGGGACCTTATTTTCCTCTGAGAACCGCTTGTTCAGTCAGTTAAGGAAAAACAATATATTTCTGAGTTTGTATTTTTACATAATTATTATTGTAAATATTATAATCATATTACAATTTGAATTTCTTCTGAAAAACGACATACTGCCCTTTATAATATATGATATAGAGAGATTACTTAAAAGTGCATACTTCCCACATAAGCTATCATCAATTTGTCAAGCTAATTCTTTGATATCTTCATGTACTGTATATTTAACAGTGGGGGGTTCGCACCTGCTGAATGTAACTAATAAAGTAACTTGTAATCTAACTAAGTTACTTTTAAAAAACAAGTAATCAGTAAAGTAACTGAGTTACTTCTTAAAGAAGTAATCAGTAATCACTAATCAGATTACTTTTTCAAGGTAACTGTGGCAACACTGGTCCTGCCTGTCAGTGGTCTATCTGAGCTTGATGCTGAGCTCGTGCTCTCTGTCCATGCCTGTATACACGTGCTGAAGCCCCGCCCCTCTCGTACTTTCTGCACGCCACAGAGCTGCGCAGCGTGGAGGAGCCGTTAGTATCAGCTCAATAAAGCGTTTAAAAGCAGAGCCTTCACTGTCAATGCTTCTTCATCTGATATTCTTCTTCTTCTTCTTCTTCTTCTTCTTCTTCTTCTTCTAATTCTTCTTCTTCTTCTTCTTCTTATTATTATTATTATTATTATTATTATTATTATTATTATTATTATTATTATGTATTTCAAAACAAAAACAGACACTCCACCTCTCTGACCATTTACAGGTCCTCCGTGAGTCGTTTTCTCTCTCCGCCAATCGCCGTGTGGCGGAGCAGCAGAGTGTTCCCGCCCCCTGTTCTCTGTGTTCTTTGCGTACTCCGGAGCTGGAACATTGTGTTTACTACCGCTAGACAGCCTGACTGTGGCAGAGCACCTCATGGCCTGCTCGTCTTCGTTGTACAACACTCCAAAGTAACCAAACTGACAGGCTGGCGCTGAACCTGTCCGACCTGCAGCCACTATAGTAGTTCCGAGTTAAAGTAATGAACGATAAACACGTCCTCCCTTCATGCTTACTTTCAACAAAAAAGAAGTTATGGATATTTGCGACGGGAAGAAGAGGAGAAAGGTAAGCGGTGGTATGCGGGGCTGCAGGCGGAGCGTGGCCGCCGGGAAGATGAAGCGGGACCTAACGTTGGGCAGAATCCTCCGCTCCCGCACGGTGGAGGACAATAACCACACGGAGCCCATGGAGGAGGAAGAGGACGACGACTGCTTCTCCATTAGCTTCCTCCGCAATGACCGGCTCGAGAACGCCGTCGTGGTGTCTCCTCGGTACAGTCTGCTGCGAGAGGTCGGCCGGGGAAGCTACGGGGTGGTGTACGAAGCTATAGCCCGGAAAACAGGGGCCAGGGTGGCGGTGAAGAGACTCCAATGCGACGCCCCGGAAAACGTAGAGCTCGCTCTGGCCGAGTTCTGGGCTCTGACGAGCCTGGAGAACCGGCACCAGAATGTCGTCCAGCTGGAGGAGTGTGTAATGCAGAGGAACGGCATGGCCCAGAAGATGAGCCATGGAAACAAGAGGTCCAAACAGTACCTGCGGCTTGTGGAGACATCACTCAAAGGTAGACAGGACCTGTGTTGTTCCTTCCGCAACTGTTGGCAGTCCACCTAACAAGTGGTATCAGTACTGACATAGGACATAAGACATAGTACATAGACATAGGGCATAGTCTGTTTCCATGAAAGGGAATCAATTAAGCTCCAAAAAGTCCAAAACATGCCGTAAATATGATACCTAATAAGACGTTCAGAAAGTGACAGCGATTTTGCCAGCTTAAGCTCCACGACCAAACTTAATAAGCCCGTCTTTTAAAAGCCCAGTTGTCAAACTTTGCAATAAAATCACAGTAATAGCATCTACATAAATAGTGAAATGTGTCTTTAGCTTATATAACCCAGCACTGTGAGTTTGTGTAGTTGATGGCCATATGTGTAACTCAAACTGTGGCCCTGCTTTACTAAATCACAGTCAGCTGCAGATTAATACAAAAGTAAAACATGTAGTTTACAGTGCTTGTTGCACTTACTTAGGTGACCTTAAATATTAAGATCATTCACATTAATGATATGGTTTGAAAGACGTAAATCATGTGAAAGAAATGTGCTATAAACACTGTATGATGGAAGGCTTATCCTCTGTAAAAGGATTTTGTGAATTAAAAGCAAGATTCATTCCTTTGGCAGCCCTCTCTCTGCCGGTGACGTATACCTTACCTATAGCAGGCACAGAGAGTACACTGTGTTTCCCTCTGCTTACAAGAGAACACAGTGTACTACTTGTCACCGTGTTAAGCCTGTGCTTGTTAGCTGAAATTTCAGACTTTAAACTATGATGTTACAGTGTGATGTGGGATACTTTAGTGAAATACTGAAGATTTATTTTATGAAATCTACATTTTGATTTACCTTTAATTGTGTCACTGTTGTCATCAATCCAGGGTGACCTATTTATGACTCTCTTTGTTATTGCTCAGCAGGGCTAACAGAACTAGAGAACAACTGTGGCATATGTCTTATAAAATTTTAAATGTTGCATTTAAAGACAAATGTTAACCCATGCGGTTAAATTTTGCAGTCTTTGTCTCTTTTCTTTTAATAGCCGCTGAAATTAAATATTAATTTTGAGCTGACATCTTTTGCAGCCATCAAGTGATAATACAGACTGTTTGTCGGATTTGGATAAAAACGCAGAGGACTTTCTACGTTTATGCCCTCTAAGCTTTTGTCTGCATCCACTCAACCAAGCCATAAAGTGAAAAGCCAAATATTCACCAGTCATAAACAGAAACCCACAGAGGGAACCTCAGGGCAGGTCAGCGTGGAGAGCAAAGCAGTTTGGACATTTTGAAAGCCTATTTCACTGCTAACTCAAAGGTTGAATACATTTCTTAGAGCTGTAGGTAGAGATAGGAATCAGGGAGTGCTAAGATTTTCAGTAAAATGGGTCCTGTTGTCAATAGTTTTATGTACCAAATCTGTCATTAGACAGTGTCATATTGATATTGGCATGTGATGGCTAATAAGAAACAACAAATGTCATCAGATGAATGTCAAAGATATGTTTGAGGTCATGTGGGACCAGCACTGACAGCTTTATTTTTACATTGTAATATGTTACTCACCTCTTATGTTACTCATGACCCCTACTAACCAAAAGTAAGGGATCCATATCAATCAAACAATTGTTTATTTCAGAAAACAAATATCAGTCAATTTCTTAAACTCTCAAATGTCAACTGCAGTATTGGCCACAGAAATCCTGTTTTGGTCTGGCTTCAGAGTGCCCATGATTTAAGTCCTACCATCAGGGTTTTCCCTCCGTGTTTACGAGCCGAGGTGATCCTCCTTGTCTGGAACAAAGACCATCTCCAGGGTCAAAGAGCAGAGGTGCTGTAAGGCCATGTATTTAGCTAGTGTGAGTATTTTTACGGCATCATCTGTTAACTAAATTGATCACAAGAAGAGATGTGTCAGAATAGAGGAAGCTTATTAGTAAAGCAAATTAGTGCTGGGCGATGTGGCCTTAACATAATATGCAAAAATTATTCTGATACAAAATATAGATTTTGATATTAAGAAATATCCTCAAAAGTACTTCGTAGATGCTTGGAGTGGGCGACAAAATAAGAATTGTGAAAACATTCTTAGGGTAACTTAACTAAATAGAAATCATCGGTAATGTGGATATGATGATTAAAGCGAAACTCTCGCCAAAAAGCAACCAAGGCTTTATTTGGGATTGAATATGAGTCAAATCTTCGTGTAAAAGCATAATTACGACGAAAGAGACACTTTTAAGATTTACCGTAGTCTCGGTTTTGGGCACGTTCATTTTGAACGGGAGAGTTAGGGGCATGACACGCTAGCATCAAAATCGCTATTTTTAGAACACTAAGAAGGCTCGACACAACATGAAACTTTGCTCGTAGCATCATCAGGGTCTCTACTCATGAACACGAGCATTGAGAACATTGTTTGCCACCTGATAGGCAGGAGAGTAATGGTAAACCGCTCCACAAGCGCGCCTGTCAGGTCGCACTCGGGGATCGACACTTTTTTCCTGGCATGACGGCAATGCGCAGGAGATGCAGCAGCTAACGTGAGTTGTTCAAAAACCTTCTTTTTCATAAACTCTGTGTACACAAACAATGTTCTCAATGCTCGTGTTCATGAGTAGAGATCCTGGTGATGCTACGAGCAAAGTTTCATGTTGTGTCGAGCCTTCTTAGTGTTCTAAAAATAGCGATTTTGATGCTAGCGTGTCATGCCCCTAACTCTCCCGTTCAAAATGAACGTGCCCAAAACCGAGACTACGGTAAATCTTAAAAGTGCCTCTTCCGTCGTAATTATGCTTTTACACGAAGATTTAACTCATATTCAATCCCAAATAAAGCCTCGGTTGCTTTTTGGCGAGAGTTTCGCTTTAAGTGGGTAAAGACAAGTATTAGAAAAAGTGGAACAAGCTGGTAAGTTCAGAAAGGGACATCACTTTACTGTAATGCAGCCTTTAAAACCAGAAAAAGGGCAACCCCACAATATAACAATATTTTGTCTCAAATAGTTAGTCACAAGACAACAATGTAACATCAATATGTTGCCCAGCCATAGTGAAATTTGTAAAGGTTTGAGGATTGAAACCTCAAGTGACACAGCTGAATCAGCAGGTCGTGATCGTATGTGGTGTATGCCCTCACAAACCACTGATAATGGAGATGTTTACCGAAGAGGAAATCCTGAAGTCTTAGTCATACTGTACAGACACCACAACTTATTATTGTGGTTGTTTTTTTTAAATTCTAAAAATGAATAGACACATAAAGAGCAAGTCTCAGTTTCATAGCTCTGTCAGAAAATAATAAGCATGTCAAATTCTGTGCTGAAACGACACTGGAGGTATCACTTTTTGATTTTTAGCAGTTTCACAGTTTGACAGCCACTATCTCACTAATCAGGTTGTATGTGTTTATTTTTAATCTGCATGCTGCAGGGGAGCGCATCCTGGGCTGCCCAGAGGAGCCGTGCTATCTCTGGTTTGTCATGGAGTTTTGCGAGGGAGGGGACCTCAACCAGTACATCTTGTCCCGCAGGCCCGACCCCCAGACAAACAGGAGCTTTATGCGCCAGTTGACGAGTGCTGTAGCTTTCCTGCACAAGAACAACATCGTCCATCGTGATCTGAAGCCAGACAACATTCTTATCTCACAGAAATCTGGTTCACCTGTTCTCAAAGTGGCTGACTTTGGCCTCAGTAAAGTTTGTGCTGGCCTAAACTCCAAGAACAGTGAAGACCTCCCTGTGTTAGGAGCGGGAGGCAAAGGCAGCAACCAGAACAACATCATCAATATAAACAAGTTCTGGTTGTCATCAGCATGTGGCTCGGACTTCTACATGGCCCCTGAAGTGTGGGAGGGCCACTACACAGCCAAGGCTGACATCTTTGCCCTGGGAATCATCATCTGGGCAATGATTGAGCGGATCACTTTCATCGATGCAGAGTCCAAGCGTGAACTTCTGGGCACCTACATACGCCAGGGCTCAGAGATTGTACCTGTAGGGGAGGCTCTGTTGGAGAACCCCAAAATGGTTCTCCATATCCCTCAGAGAGCCAGGAGCTCCATGTCTGAGGGGGTGAAGAAACTCCTTCAGGACATGCTCGCAGTCAACCCTCAGGACCGGCCGGACGCCTTCCAGCTTGAGGTGCGGATGGACCAGGTCACGTGTGCTGCGTGACAGCCACCACCTTCCCAAGACCTTTCCTTGGTTTGAACCTAACCAGTCAAAAAAGGGACCCCTTTCCTTTCTAGGTAAGCTCCACTCCCTCGATAACTTATTAGTTACTTACTATTTTCCTAACTTTGGGCATGTTCTCTTAAGTAAGTCATATGCAATCAAAGAACACGCATGCATTAAACCATAGAGGTGTGTAGTGATTAGTGGGGCTTGTAGCTCTCAGGCTCCTCTGTGACACTGGACTCACCACTACTGGCTGAAAGAGAGCAGTCACAAGCAGTCAGATTATCCATATTGTTGAAACCACTTTATTATGGGGTAAAACAGAAAATGATTCTGTCCAAAATGTTGCAGCTATCAAATTTTTTTTTTAATTGAGTATTCTACTGATTATCCCATCAATTAATCACAGGGTTCTCCAGAGCTCCTCCCGCGCTCCTCGCCGTCAGCGGGGTGGAGATCGCTCCTCATGGGCTTCCGTAGTTCATAAAACGGCACTGTCTCGTTAGTAGCTTTGCTTTGTGGCGTCGGACACTTGTTGTTCACTATGAGAAGACCGCAGCAGCAAACAAACACCCACTATAAAGCAACTAACATTGAAAATGAGTATAGTGGTGCTGAGCTACCAGTATAGCAGCGCAGCGCCGCTATTCCACCGTCTGGGGAGAACCCTGAATCGAGTAATCTAATAAAAAATAATTATGCATTATTAAAGAACAATACCAAATAGGGATGAGGTGTGTCTTTGTGTGTGGAAAGGAGTTATTTGGTGTAGGCTATTACTCTCTTGCATTTAACACAAATTAGTTTCCACATCTTAACATGATATCTAGTCATACCGACATCAGGCTACAGACTCTACAAATACCATACGTTCTAACTAGCGATGGTAGGCTACGTTAAATTAGCTAACATAAATGTTTATGTTAGCTTGTGTCGGCGACGCTTGGTGAGCTGGTGTTAACAACTGGATGCTTTCGGTTCAGATGTTGAATCATTGTTGACGTGCTGTTGTGGTACGCTAGTTCTGCTTTGCAGTAGACATGTTGCACTTTGTTATCTTCTTTTTTAAGTGTGAAATGATCCCAAACTTTTACGGACGGTTTCTTGGCTCTCCACCATCGCGCTAACTCAATTCTGAACATAGTGGTGTGTGTCCGCCATAACAGTCCGTGTGGAAAAATGATCCCTGAGCTAAGCAGGCCACATAACACGGGTGATAGGAATTAAACGAAGCCTCGAGGCAGAGATTTTGCTTCGACCATTTTTTGCAATCGAATTATTCTAGTTACTCGAGTAATCGTTTCAGCTGTAGTTATATCCCTCATTCAAGAGGAAAACCAGGAAAACAAAGGCTGACTAATGCCAAAAGTGTGGGGCACACCAGCACGCCTGGAGTGTCAGGCCCCTTGCAATGGAAAGTTTGGTTCAACTTTGGTTTCTTTGTTCTTACTTAAAGGAGAAAATGGCCATCCTGGAGATTTGATGAGTAATGTCTCAGCACTCTGAGATTTAATCTATTCACTTCAATAGTACAGTGTTAATGTTACTGATTAGAACAAAATAGCTAAAACCTCCAATATACGGTCTAAGTTACAATGAACTGAAATATTCTTTTGGAAAACTATTAAGAAAAATATATTTCATTTCCTGTCTTGATGAGTCTGATGATCTATTGGACCATGGGAACCACAAGTGGCTGACAAGACATTAGGCGACATGTTGGCCTAGTCCCTTAACTCCAAGTAGTTCCTAAGCCTTGCTGCTGCTCCTGACTTCTACCAAGGCTTCCCAAGTCACTGTCAAGGAAACAGGATTAACCAAAGTGAAAGTATCCATTGCAGAGCACTGACGTCAAGACATAAAACTGAGCCATTTATAGAGTTAACAAGATGGCTGAGGTGCACAAGTTGACTAATGGTGCCTGTCACTGCAGGGCAAATGTATGCTGTCACGAACTAACAAACACAGAAGAGAAGTTAATGGTGAAGTTAGGTAACAGAAAGTTTGTTGATGGCATCGGGGTGGAGAGGATGGTGTAAGAGTACAGCTAGTGTGTGAGCAGAAGGGATGATAACTTTGAGATCGGCACTGGGAACCAAGCAGGGTACACCCCAGGCCCGAGGGCAGACAGCCCGTCTTATTATGTGTAGTCTGTGTGCGTGAGAGAGAGACAGAAAAAGAGAGAATCAACAGTCAAGATTAATCAACAGGAATTTGGCATTTAACTTGACATGTTTTGTACCTGACTTTACCTGGTTCATAATCACACCTGACACCTAATAGCATTTCTTGTGAAAACATTGAATTCTGGCTCCTGTTTCCATCAAAGTAGCGACTGTTGCACCAGATATTACAGGATGATATTTCTGTTCTCATGACTGACAGTGACCTGGCTTATTTCCCGCCAGAGAATATCCTGACAAGCCATGACAAATGCATCACTATCTGCTGCTTGCTGACTCATGCGTGTTGCATGTCGATTTGCATGTTGAATCTGTAGACCAAGCTTCAGTTGCATTGATGTTGATAGGGAGGGCAGTACGTTTACTGTGCACTCTGCTGCTCATGTGGTGATATTTCTCTCTGAGGCATGAAGCGTCTTTGTCTCCTGATGCCCATGAATTTCTTTTACCTGAAAGGACATTTTCAGCACAGTGGCTCAAACCACTATCCAGCTAGCAAACAAAAGAAGTCACCAATGTCGTAGTGCCGGACAAAATGGGATGGAGAGGTGAAGTCTGGTTGAGACGGTTTACTCCCACCTCAAACAAAAGTTTAAACACACTTAAACCTATTAGCTGAAAAAACTAGAGGGCAATCCCAGAATTCCCCTCTCTCCCTTCTGAAATTCACCTGAAAGGGGCCACAGTCTTTAGCGAATGTCTCTATATTGTGGGTCACCTCATCATTATCATTTCTTAGTGGTAACGATATATGCAAGGAAGCAACTTATTCTTATTCATTTGCAAGAATCGATAAAAAATGTCTAAGGGTTGGATGAAGTTGTGTTCAATTCCCTTTAGACTAAAATTGGAATATTTAATACATATTACCTCTTATCTACTGTACACTGCAATTGCGCAGTGCTGATGCTTACTAGGGTTGTCATGATTTTGTGTCTAAATATAAAATCAATCAAAATAAACTTAATTTCGTGTCCGAAGAAACCAAAAACACTTCGAAGATAACACAGCTAGCTTAGCATTAGCCAGCAGCTGCACTTCCAGACACCTCCTTTGTGTGTTCAGAGATGATCTGTACTGTTGGTGCCTCTCCAAGTTATGGAGATGAGTTTATTTTCTTTCGCAGAGATTGTTTATTGCTTTACTTGGGAAGAGGGTTGAGAAACCAAACTTTGTAGGAAAAAACGAATTTCTGAAAGTGAAGTCATGTTGTTGATTTGAAGAGTTGTGACGCCTTACGGTGATCATAAACACATTAACAGTCTGGTATTTATTTTATCCGTCTTAATCTCATTATGATTAAATTGTTGTGTATTTAACCATAGCCAGTTATCGGCCAGAGTGACAGAGAGCTGAGGAAGTATCTCTGAAGTTAAATCCTTTTTAATGTCATTCACATTTTAATCACCCTTTGTGTGAGGACCTATAAACTACAAACTACAATTATGTGCTTACTTTTCTGATTTTTAAAAGAGGATAAATCATTTAAACAATTAATGAAATCACATACAGATGCAGTAGGAAATAGAGGATTTGAATCAATATTGTCAATCCATAGAACCTCCCACTTCACTGAGTTTTTGGAAATGCAGGGTGACACTTTTAATTTGAGAATCACTTAATTGTCAGTAAAGATTCATGACCTAACCTCACCCTGAACATATTTTGGATATCGGAGAAAAAATCCCCCTCCCCAAGCAGTCATGCACACTCAGTAGGGGTGTGCTGCATGGACAGTGTAGAAAATATGTATCCCTGTAAGATGTTAATTGTCTCTTTTTGCTATTTAGAGCGGAAATTTCTTGTGGCACATCAATCAGCCGCTGAATGGATGTTCACTGACCCGAACCGTGCGTCTGTTTGTTTGAACTTGAACCCTCCGTTGACCAGGACTAAGCCCATCATTTGTTTGACAATTAGCTCTCCAATCCTGCAGCCATTCTCTGTTTAACCCATACTGTAAGCCCCTCCCAGAGACCCTGCCCCATCACCCTGCGACGTAACACCTCTTGGCTCCCAACTGTCAGCAGAGCTGACTGCAATGTACTGTGAAGGCGCCATTGCGTGCTAGTCCGCTGCTGCAGATTGGCCTCGTTCTATTGCATGATGGGATAGCATGTTATGCAACAGACCCATGGCCCCGCACTGGTTCAGTGGGAAAACCTGTCATCTGTTGGAGAAAGGGATTAGTGGCTGTAAACAGAGAAGGGGATGTGTATTTATATGAGGAGTTGGTTAAGTAAGGAGACAGCTGATTATATCACAGTGACGATGCTCTGATCACTGATGAGATTTCACACATACGAATCAAAGAGGAACTATGTTTATTCTGATGGACTATTGCTTTGCAGGAATCTGTGTGATGAATCAATCGATGACTAATTGCTTTAGCTCTAAATGTTACGTCTTTACCACAGATTGTCCTCAAAATAATATTGAAATAATTTTTGGCTATATCACAAAAAACAACACACAGATGTACGTTTTCTCAAAAGCACTGCATCAATGCTGGGACTGGCTGACAAAATCAAATATCACTATATTTTTGATTAAACATTTCATCAGTAATTTTGACATAATGACTGAGCGGGTAAAGATAAGTATTAGAACAGCAGAAGTGGAGCAGTCTGGTAAATTCATAAAATGAAATCGTTTTACTGTAATGCAGCCTTTCAATCCAGGAAAAGGCTTATGCAATATCATGATTTAACGATGTCCAAAATCCAAGACCATACATAGTGTCATATCAAGATAACCATAAACTATCAATATATTGCCCAGCACTAACCTCAGACATGTCTTCCACATTTCAGTACTGGTAATTATTGACCGACATATAGACTAACTCTGAATAATATGAATAGATTTATGAGCAGAATCTCGAACCTGATCATTTGTCAGTCCCATGTTTACTCTACTTAACCAGCTGTCGGGTTTGTGCTGTCATGAAAAGAGATTACGCATGACCACTGTTAGCAAGGCAATGCAAGAGTCCCTCAACTCTGCTCACAGGGTAGCAATAACCTGCGATGCCTGGACATCCAGAGCTACAGTCTCATATGTGACCGTTACAGCTCATTATGTCAGCAGTTAATGGAAGCGAATGTCCTACGTACTTCAGACGAGAGCTATGGATGATAGCCACACAAGCACAAATATGTGTGAGTTTCTCAAAGCAATGGCAGACAATTGTGGAATAGAGAAACATGACCTGGTTCTCGTCACCGACAATGCTTCTAACATGAGTCCGGCTGCTGAGCTTGGCAACTTTCATTTAACAGTGAAAGACAACATTTAAAACAAAGTAAAAAATAATAATTTGGATATTACAGTTACGTTATACAATATTGAAGGTGCTGTGAGGTGTTACTCAAAAGAGAAGTAAAATAATTCAGCAGCTGACTGATGGTAAATGGAAGATCAATAATAGATAGAAATACTTTAATGATCCCAGACTGGGAAATTATTTAATATAATTATAATAATCGTTATTAATTGAAAATCAATTTGATAATCGTTAATAATCGAAAATCGATTTGTAATCAAATCGAGATTTCAATAATCAGAATCGAATCGAATCGGGAAATTGGGCTGATTAACCACCCCTATTAAATACTGCTGTGGCTCTGATGCAGCATTGAAATACTTGAAAATTAATTGAATAATTCTTTATATTGTTAAAGTATCAAATAAAGCTATAAAAAATATAGTGGAGTAAAAAAGTACAATTTCTTTCTCCAAAATGTAGTGGATTGGAAGTATAAAGTGGCAGTTAATGCAAACTCAAGTAAAGTACCTGTAACTGACACTTACATACAGCACTTGAAAATGTCCTTGGTTGCATACCATCACTACTTCATTCTGTGAGCTGCAGTCATTTATGGAGTTTGAGAAGATGCTGTCCTTAGGGACGAATGCATAATAAATAAAGTAATGACATGGATCTGGAGTGGAGCATCTATATAAAATGTGGATTGTCAGCATCATATCTTAACCGTGTGTTTTCCCCATCTATCTCACCCATCCTCCCTGTCATCCCCCTCCATCCTTCTCCCCTCTGCTGGACAATGAGACTGCTGCTCCAGGTTGGGGGCTTATGAAGGCTTGTGTCTGGAACATTTTGTCCTCTCACTGCCTGCCAGCCATATGCCGCCTCTGTCTAAACCAGGCCAGAGCACTATAAGCCCCCGCTCTGCCCACGTGAACACTTTTTACTTTGGGAATCCTTTTTGATTGCAATGACAGCATGAACAGGCTCTTTACATGTTGAGGTATTTTCAGGGTGTTGGCCTCGCACTGCACACATGTATGCCTCCAAGCATTGTAGTAAACATGCTTATACCTTCAAGCAGGTCTGATGTTTTTCTCTTCCATTTGACCTGAATACTGCAAAGCAGCGTACATTTTGAACAAAGATATCAGGGTCTGAGCAAATGCTGATCTTGCTCCTCTAAGGAAATTAAGTCATTTGGACAGCAGTTTGAAGGCAGGGTACAGTATGTTCCTTATTGGCTGGGTCAGTGGGGGTATTACAGAGGGGCTGAAAAAATGCCAGAGAGAGGCCACCTTTACAAGTTTTTGGGAGTGGGTGAGATGAGCACATTGGCGTTCTTATGTAACATGGTCTTAAAAACAAGCATTCAGTGGCTGAGAAGGTTGTAAATATTTCCTCTGGGCCCTCGGGGCAAGAACCACAGAAACAAGTTCCTACACAAGTGATTCTGGTGAAGCAACTCTTTGTGTTCTCGTGTTTATTCAGAGTTGGAGAGAGATGGGAAAAGTTAGAGAGAAAATCTCAAGCCAGTTCAGTAATCGGACCCCCTTCCTTTTTGATATGACATTTGCTCATAAAAATCAACAATTTATGATGGACGGGCACAGCTCGATGTGCAGCCCAGGGAGCCCTGCCATACCACAGTACTCTGAAATAACACAGATCCAGGTCTTTTCCACTCCACTGTCCCCATTCATGGTGGCTGTGTTGGACCTGAGAGGCTGTAAGCTCTTAACACCGTGTTAATCTCCTCATAGTCTGTGTACCATTCATCACAGCCTCACTGCAGTAGCTGTACATGGTAATATTTTGGCCTCTTAGTGGATTCTCTTGGGTAGTTCTGTGTGTCCACTGTTGTGTTGACAATTCAGTCTTGTTCGACCAGTTCTATTAAAGCTGACAGGCTTCATTCTGACTTGTAAATAATAGATGAAAAGAGGCGTGGTCAGCATCTGTTGCAAAAAGCAGAGCTTGGTCTGCTCTCCCAGATATAACTGTATGAGTTTTGGATTTGCTGTGTCATTGCTGTTTTGACTGTGCACTCTGTCCTGTGACGAAATACAAAAATAAGAACTTCAAGATGGCAGGATTTCCTGAAGGTAGGGATGTAACGATATGAAAATTTCACACCGCGGTAATAGTGACCAAAATTATCACGGTTATCGGTATACCGCGGTATTTTTAAAATGTCCTCAAAATGTTGAAAAAACACTGATACACTGATAAATTGAAATAATTTCACCAAGATTTATATTTCAATAGATTTATTAGGGGGCCAAGCCTGAGGGGCCGAGGGAAGGGACCAGCAGTGCTAGGAACCCTATTGTAATTCTAAAGATTTTTATTTTTATTTTTCTCTGGCTAAAAGTGGTGCTACAGGCTAAACCGTGCAAGGGAGGGCGGTGCAATTTGGAGGGTTGGTCCAGACTCCTGCGAATATCTCAGACACAAAAAACTACATATATCCGCCGGCAGTGGGTGCTATAACCTAGGCCAACACGTTTTTGCCTATAACTCCCACACCGTATGTCGCACATTCAAAAACCTTGTATCCCCAGATTCCCTGAGTGGAGCTGAATCACGGGAAAGTTTTTTTGCAAAATCGCAAATACTGGAAAACCTGCTTTTTCGAACTCCTCCCAGGGATTTTGTTTGATCTGCGTGAAACTTGGCACGTACACTCTTCAGCTGGACCTGATCTAAAGTTATCAAAGGGATTTTGCTCGGTCAAAAAATGCGGAAATTATTAACGAACAAATTTCTGTAGCTAGCTGTAAAAATGTAAACTGTTTGATATCTTGGTCAAACTAAATGCTATTAACACCACATTTGAGATCCTTGGTTGTCATGACACTGAGAAGGGATGAGCCGAATTTGGCAAATTTTGGCCACTAGGGGGCGCTAAAAAATATTGGAAGTTTATATCTCTTGAATGGCTACACTGATTTATACGAAATTTGGTCGTCTGATGTGGGGCCAATCCTGAGGCCACATCTTGAAGGTGGTCACGACTGGTCAATGTGGGCGTGGCTTATTACAACAAATCCAAATTGGCACACATTCAGCCTTTTGCACTTCCAGTGCACTTCCCATTACAGCGAATACTCAGACGTTGGCCTGTGTCCTCACTTTTGCCCTGAGCCCGTTTTCCTTTGGGGCCAACTTCCATGGGCTCTGCAGTGCGCGGGGTCCGAGTCACACGAGGGGGCTTGCCCCTGTTCATAACTGCTTGCAGTTCGAGTTATTACTGTCGTTGTTACTTAATACTAAGGGTACAACCAACAGATCACAAAACTCACAATTAAGTTCATATCACTTTTGTGAGAAACAGGTTGGATAATTTTTCAAAACAAAAATGATTATTGTTAAATTAATTATGAATACTCTATTTTGGCTCTTATCTCTATCTAGACACTTGTTATATTCACCATTTTATATTATTCTTTATATAAAGTCTATTCTACAAATAAACCACAAGTATTATATATTTCTGATATATAGATATATATATATATATAGATATATATATATATAGATATATATAGATATATA
>CAEMYA010000068.1:290980-303721 GCA_903131615.1 Diplodus sargus | reverse complement strand
GCCCTCCTTTGTTATGCATGTTGCCCCGTCTGACTCGTCACTGTCAGGCTGTTTAAAAGCTGCGGGGAGCAGAAGTTGTCCTGTCGACTCTCTCCCTTTCCTCCTTGCGCTGCCAGTTGTCTCACTTGGATGATGTCTTTGCAGATGAGCTGACATGTTAGTCGTGTTACTGTTAGCATAAACAACACATGTTGCACAATGCTTGCACACTGTCGCACTTTTGTCAACAACTTTCATACCGCCGTCATCGTAGGTCACTCTAAATGCAAAGTGGTCCCATACAGCAGACCTATACAGTGCTGCTGGCGCATCTTCTAGCTCCGACTCTTTTCCACTCGCCACGCCCAAAATCGTTGCCACAACTGACCCAAAGATACTCTCTAAGATAGTACTCTCTCTAGTTACTATCTGCTACACCGCTTCGCTTCTTTGTCTTGTTTACTGGCGGTTGGCATCCAGCTCAGTACCGCCACCTGCCGCTCTGGAGTGTACACGCTTCGCCTAGTTAGTAAATGAGAAAAAGAAGTTGCGCGTGCCTATGAACCGAATGGTACACACGCGCCCCGAACTGTGACAAGCGTACCGAACGGGACGGATTTTTTTTGATGAACCGTTCCACACCTAATAATAAAGTGTCTATCGATACATGGTCACATTGTGCTATAAGAAATGAGACTGACAGCTTCTCTCATGAAATGCGCAACAGCTCAACTTTAATAGCGCTGCCGCAGAATGAAAAAAGAGTGTGTTTTAACAAGATGATTATGGGTGACCCACCGAACATCCTGGAAAGTGACGAAGTTCCAGTAAACTGGAAGCTGTCTGACTCGCTGGCAGGGCTGTTTTCCAGGTAAAGTTCCCTGAAGTCTCGGTCGGGAGGGCTGACGGTCGCGGTGATTTATTTTCATCACAAACACTCAAGGTAAGGTAAAGTTTGTTGCCGGTGACAGACGCTGTTATTCGGGCAGAAATGAGAGAAAGAGTTGATAGGACAGGCGGGCGGACAGACAGGAGGAGGGGCGCTGCTCCACGTAGTGTTTGGTGTTCGGTCCACCTCCCCGAACTTCATATCCCCCCTTCTGAAGAGCTGCACGGCATGATTTATTTTCATAAATCGTTTCCAGCAGGTGTGTGATTAACCTGGATATGAAGCGTCCATAACCCAAAATGATATAACGTTAGTTTCTAAAAAGACAAGACTGAGCCCACTCTCCACCTCTCCTCTCTCCTTGTTAGAAAAAAAAGAAAATCAGCGGTGGAGGTTATATTTCTGCAGTGGCGGTCTGCCGCTGATAGGTGCATATAGGGGAAACACTGAAGTCTGGCTAATAATGCGCGTCTTGACAGCTGTGTAGAGAAAATGGTCACTACCCCATCCTCTGCACTTAAATAACAAGAATTATCTACTCACCCTCATGATGGAAAGTGAGGGGAAATTTGGTAGTTTTTTGGAGTTCACCGCGAAACAGTGTTAAAGCATTCTCCTAAACAACTGAAGTAGATGGGGACTTGTTTGTCGTTAGACCACATTTCAGTTTTACATCTTGGATTGGTGCATTTCCCAGACTACCTGAGTATATTTGTAGCCATTCTATCCATAATCAAGAAAAAAAACTGGTTGCATGTCTGCTATAAACTGCTATAATCAGAGTCCATTCAAAAGATTAAAATGTATCATGCAAATGGTCTTTCAGAATACTTAGTTCCACTGTTTGTCTGCATGAATCGCTTTCTCCAGCTTTTGCTCTAATAGAAAGCACAGTATTAAACCAATAACTGTCTCAAAGGAAGCCTTCAACAGAGCTATATATGTAGCAGTGGTTGTAGTCAGCTGTCAGGGAGTTCCATAATGTATCCATGCTCGGGTGTAAACTCAGGTATGTCAGGCATGCTCATTAAAGTTCAGAGAGTTCACACATAGGTACAGCGTTCCCTCAGAGAGGACGCTCAGCACAGCTCCTGTAAAAATGCCATTGAGTTCAGACAGACACCACAGCGCACAGTGAACTCATCAGCAACAACACTTATGTTTTTTTAAGATCAGATTTGGGTCAGAGTATGTTGGCAAACAAAAAGAAGACAGAGTTTTAGTCAGAATTGACTGGATTCCTTTTGCTTGTCCAAAGCTTGAAGATGAACAACAACAATGAATCAACCACTGATGGAAATACTCTCGACTGAACTTTGAATGATTCTATGTTTACTTAGCCAGTCTCAATTAATTTTGTATTTGGCTTTAGGGCACATTTTTTCCAATAGGAAATAAACAGTATTCTCTAATTTATTGTAAATATGTGTGGATTTAAAAGTGCTTATCATCAGCAGTGACATAACCACGTCCCATGTCTCCATTCAGCACGTCATACCTTATTCACCATGTCCATCATGCATGCATCCTGCTAAGCTGACCCACTTGTTCATACCATGTGCTATGAGGTTATGCAACCTATGAGAAGAGGAACAAACCACTGCTAGGCCAAGCTGTTGCATGCAACCACTGGGCTATTATTAGCACACAGCACTAAAGTAAAGCTGGACACATCTACCGGCAGGAAGTACAGGTGGTGTTTCTGCTGCAGGTAGATGTGGAGGAGGTGCATACTTAACATTGTGACACAGTCAGTGACTCCATACAGCCACACAAATAAAACATTATTTAAAAAGATATTCCCAGACATTTCCAGTGTTTTACATGTTTTACCCCATACCCCTTGTTTTCTTGTGCCCCCTTTCCCCTCAAGTTAGAGATGTAGTGGTTGAAATCCCCCCCATGAAAAGGGACGACCCTTCAAGACCATCATACATCATCAGTTGACGGAAATATGTCAAAATGCGAGTTGTTACGAACAAATCAGCAATAACAAGGTTACATTGGCTAGCTAGAAAGTTATCAACCAAGATATCAGCAAACAAAAGCGTCTTTTTTACCCAGAGAAAAGGACCATAACACATTGAGAGAGTACTTATAACCGTCAGTCTCTATCCCGACATGAACCCTACCCCTAGGCATGATTGTGCAAATGGAGGGGTAGGACCAAGTGGCAGGGGCGCAGGGTGTATTGGGATTGAGCCTTTGTCTCCTTGTTGTTCCTTGCTGACCTGTTTAATCTTTGTGTCTCTGCAGCTTTGTTTACTATATGGACGTGGACTCCAATGGAAAAAGGGACTCTGACAAACTGAACTGTGATGAATCCACAATCATAATTTGAGCAGGAAGTAAAGGATCAGCAGACGATTCAAAAACTCTGGGACAGGAACAGTATGCAATCAGACTACAGAGCACTCCAGCACCATCCTGTTACAATCACTGTCACCTTGGAGCTGAGGACATTTATATGGTGGATAACACCAGTGTCTGGATGGTTTATAATATTTGTTGTTTTATATTTTTTTGATTTTGTTCCCAACAGCTCTAGAACAGGCCTGCTCTTCTTTAATCTTTGTAATGTACTCGGCCGTGGCACAGGTTACTGCACCAGATTGTACCAGTGTTTTAAGGTCAAAGCATGGGCTACCCATCATTAAACCGATTATAGTATGTGAAAATCTATGAACAACCGGTGACAATAGCAGTTTCTCTCTCCCACACTGCTCCATACAACCTCGTGCCTTAAAGATGAAACACAGAAGTGCGATTGGATCTTTAAATGAAACGATTACTCGGGTTAAATTGAAAGCTCAAACACCAAGACAGAGACCACTTTTTTTTCTAATACAGCTTTCTGTTTGGCAAAATTCACAATTGACCAATGGAATCTTTTGCTTTCAATATTGTCACACTTTTTAAACAATATGGCATGCAATAATGTCAAGTGAGAATGAGATCTAAAGTGCAGTTGTGACGCTTGAGCTGCAAAATCTTTAACTAAAATGAATCATATGATATGATGATAATGATAATTATCTAAGATTTTGTTTCTGTGTCACATGAACGCCCATGCGTTTAGAAGGTTTCAAGAATATTTCACAAATCTGTGACATACTCCGGAGGCAGAGGCAGAATAAATGTGAATACTCTCAATTTTTTTATGTTGTTTTGAAGGTGTATTACAGAAAGCTCACCTTAGAAGTTGCAGGCCTGCATCGACTCCATAAAATACTGTACATTTGTAATCAAACAATATCCAGCAGGGCAATCACTGGTCTTATTGGGCATTGCTTTCCTGTTCAATCCAAATAACGCTGTTGAAAAATTGCATATATCTGTTTATCATCACAGCAAAGCTTAGTATTAACATATTTGTGAAATGATTGTTTGAGCAAGTAACAATCATGATTATTGGGTGGGTTTTGGTGACTTTGTACTGAATGTTTCTTACGCTGAGGCTGAGTGTGGCTTTTAAGGATTCCTCAGAAGTTGAAATAACTCAGTACAGGATATCAAGTCAATGGGTAACTCATGTGGTGAAGGTATGGTTAATTAAACTTTAAGTAATAGTTATTTCACTGTTAATAAACAATGATATGCTTTATCAGCCATTTATTAAGTAGTTGTACAGGTTTATTTAAACATCTGGTGCGAGAATACGCCTTTATAAGCATTTCATTGTTTGGTAACAAAACTACAGTTGAACTATTGATTTAGCGGTAGTTAATGGAGGTTATTATAAAATGTTACTGACCATTGTTTGTGCTCTATACCTTTTGAGTTTTAAGGTTTCTGATTGGTGTGATTTGAAAAGTTTTTCATGGGTCATTCTATGGGAACAGCCTGACACCTAAGCAGTACTGAGCCATCTGTGTCTGAATGTCCTTGAGTATCTGATTTGGAGACTCTCACAGGACTTTTGGAGGTTTTCCATCTGGAAATAATCCCCAAAAGCAGCCATGAGCTATGTACCCTAACTGTCCCTTCCTCCCTCCCTTCTTTCCTTCTCCTCTTTATTGAAGTGCTTCAAACTCTTGCAGGCAGTGGTTGGTTGTTTGGTTGTAGAATACTATCTGAGTTGTGAGAGAATAATGTCCAGCTTGTGCTTTGATTCAAGAAAACAGCTGCATGTGCACCCTGGGGGTAACCAAAACATATTGGGCCATAAGCCACATGACTGATCCTCATTACTTGAAGAAACTAGGATTTCTAGGATGACAGACGAAAACAAAAACAAAAACAGGGAAACAGAGAGGACTTAAAGCATACAGTGGTGAGCCTGACAAAATATACATTATAAACGTATGTTTGTTCTAGACCTAGACAGCTCTGTTCGCCATCATCCCCCAGCACAGACCAGAGGAATGACAAAAACCTCCTTTTTGCTTCATAGCACTGCTTAGCTTTGTGTACAGTCCAGTGTCTCAGCAGTAGTAGTAGCTGTTGAGGTGTTTTGTAGTGTGATCCTACCTCATTCTCAGCACTCTGAACTGTATTATCTACCTTGACCCTCTCATTTACAACCTTATGTCAGTTTGGGACAGTGGGATAGATTTTTGCCTCTGACTCAGCCTCTTCGATCCTGAACCAACCTCTGACTAACTTCCCTGTCTATTGTTTTGCTTGTTAAGTGACAAATAGCTTTTCCCTTTAGAGTGACTACACATCTCGAAACACCTGTCACCTTCTCTCTTAATGGCTGCATTATCTTTCATTTTTCACTTCTCGCTAAAGGACCAGTTTAGCACATAGATAAATCTGTGGGATGTTAAATCTCTGACCTGCTCAGCAGGATATACATGTTGCTTTTAGCGTTAAACCTAACATGGTTAAAAGACTATGACATTGCTGTGGTTGATGCTTTTGCTAAAACTTTGAGGATCCTTACAACTTAATCATAGACACAAGAACATGAGGTCCACCTGCCCTGCTGTCACTGTATTTTTGTACATGTGATTTCATTTAGCTCTCTTCAGACTAGTAATGATTCCACTTGAGAACACTTTACACTATGCAAAATGTCTCACTGCCTCACTGTTATCACCGTACAGAGCCACACCGTTCTCAAACAATTGTGTGTGATATCTTGAATTTTTATCTTTTAATGCATATTTCCAGTGTGTACAGAAATGTGTGTTTCAGATGTTCTGTAAAATTATGACGCTGACGGGAGCCATTAGATGTTTGAGAAAGCATCATGTTTTTGTTTTTTTTGCTGTAAATCTATTTGACAACATTTCTTGGAATAAATGATAAAACCATGACTGTTTGGATTAAATATATGTATATATAGATATATATGTATATGTACGTGTGTGTGTGTGTGTGTGTGTGTGTGTGTGTGTGTGTGTGCGCACGCACGCATGTGCAGAGGCCAGATTTTGGGTTTTGGTGACTTTGTACTGAATGTTTCTTACGCTGAGGCTGAGTGTGGCTTTGAAGGATTCCTCAGAAGTTGAAATAACTCAGTACAGGATATCAAGTCAATGGGTAACTCATGTGGTGAAGGTATGGTTAATTAAACTTTAAGTAATAGTTATTTCACTGTTAATAAACAATGATATGCTTTATCAGCCATTTATTAAGTAGTTGTAAAGGTTTATTTAAACATCTGGTGCGAGAATACGCCTTTATAAGCATTTAGGGATGCTTCGATCAGCATTTTTGGGAGCCGATCCGATCACCGATCACAGGAATCATAAATCTGCCGATACCGATCACAGAATAGATGGGAGATTAATAATAACAATAATAATAATCCTCAATGTCCTGTATTTACAATCTAGCCTTGCGCACCACTTAAAGTGGTAAAACCATTTGTACTAAAATAAATAATAAATACAATGAAGATCTTTATGTACCACAATCAACTTTTTATTTGTGTAAACATTACATACCCTGTCAAGAGCAACAGATGAAATAAAATAAAATAAAGCTTTTTTCCATAAGCTTTGTTATTATATCCCTCCACAGGGTTCTCCCCAGAAATGTGTAGTGTAGTGGCGCACGGTCAGCGGGGCGGTGGGGGGGAGAGAGATCGCTCGGCGGGGTGGAGATCGCTCCTCATGGGCTGCCGTAGTTCATAAAACGGCACTGTCTCGTTAGTAGCTTGGTTTTGTGGCGTCGGACCTCGTCGAACACTTGTTCACTACGAGAAGACCGCGGCAGCCCACAAACACCTGCTATAAAGCAGCTAACATTAAAAATGAGTATAGCGGCGCATTGCTGCTATTCCACCGTCTGGAGAGAACCCTGCTCCACCTTTTACTGTCCCTGCTGTGAGGCTCCAGACGTCTAAACGTTTCACTTACAGTGAGCTGAGTGACGAGTGTCTTTGGGATTTGTTGTGCCCGGGCTTGTTTCTCATACTCGCCGTATTCTGTTGTATGGCGCGTTCTTAAATGCCGTCTCGGGTAAAAAATAATAAATATAAATATATTTATATGCGATCGGCTTTTCTGATCGGCACTTTCAGAGCCCACCGATCAACCTGTTTAGGGTCCATATCGGCCGATGACGATCGGCGGCCGATTGATCGGAGCATCCCTATAAGCATTTCATTGTTTGGTAACAGTCATAAATTACAGTTGAACTTTTGATTTAGCGGTAGTTAATGGAGGTTATTATAAAATGTTACTGACCATTGTTTGTGCTCAGATTTTCCCAGCTGTGCCTCACACATCAAGGAAATAGAACAAAAAGTGTTGATCCCTGAGTGCGACCTGACAGGCACGCTTGAGGAGCGGTTCACCATTACTCTCCTGCCTATTAAAACTGCATTCTTCACATTCTATTGGTAATTTTAGCTTACTAAATTCGATCATATCAGACCTTTATTGACTACCTATTTACAGTTGATCTCCCTACATAATGACCTACATCTTGTTTCTCTGTACTGCCAGGTATATAAATCCTGTTGACAAAAAAAATCCCCTCATATTCTGTCATCATGTTTTGGTATATGGTAAACAAGTATTTATTCATAATATCAATATGACCACAAATTTTGAAATGTCAGTTTCACTACAACAGTATGTAAACATTCAAAACTTTTTCATAGGAGCCCCTGTTTGTTGCACCCATAAAAAAGAGACCGTTGATATCAGTCTGTTCTTTGTGTTTGAGAAACAAAGAACCACGCCTGAAACATGTTTATCTTAGGTTAGCACAAAGATTAAAGGCAGAAGGAGGACTGCTGATAGTCTCAGATTATTTTAAGGGTTAGAGGGCCCTCTCATGACCCACGGCCCGGGACAACTGACCTGGTGCTCCCACCCTGTTGGCTTTGGGTAGCAGCTACTGTATCACACAATATGTCTAAAGTGGGGGTTGCCTAGGGACACTCGAAGTCAGTCAGCTGAGAGGTCAGTTTATATGACATCATAGAAAATCAAATGCAATATTCATGTTTTTCATTTTAATTTGAACAGCCAGATTAACTCGATTAAAATGGGTCACACACTTGAGGTCAAAGCAGCCACAGCTAATACACAGTAACCAAAAGGCAACAGATGAAGAAGGAGAGATGTACAGCCAGTTCATCAAGTGCATCTTACCTGCAAAGACTTTCCAGTCTGAAAACTCTGTTTCAACTGATTTCATCATTTACAGTGGATTTATCAAAAAAGAAAATATTTATTTGCAGTAAACATGCAAAATTTTACAGTTCACTCGGGAGAGAAAAGTGAATGTAAAGAAGATGTTTCATAAGAAAGTCTTTTGCAATTAGACTCTACAGGGAGATTTCTGATCGAGGGGCATCTGCCCCGAGCAGCAGTGGGAAGTTCCCCCCATGGAGTCCAGACACTGGTTGTGGGTTGTCTTCTGAGACTGGAAGGTTGATTAGGTGAACGAAGCTGATCATAAACAGCAGCACGAATGAACTAAAGGCTTAAATTTTAAAAAGATGAAGGTGAGTCACTGTGCCACTAGATAGATGTGACCACTGATGAGCTGAAATCAATGAGGCATGATGCTATGAACTGAAGGCCAAAGCATGCACCAGTAAGAATACATCTCTGAACTGTGTGACTGAAACAGTTCAGTCACTGAGGCTACTTCATTGTCACCTGTGGAAAAGTCCCCAGACTCCCTTATAAAATCACTGAATTTCAATTGATTCATAAGAATTCATTTGAATTTTGGTGAACAAACTATTCAGAGTAGATTAGATTATGAGGTTGCTAGCTTCATTATGTGGATATACAGTATATATACTTTTCTTGTGACTGACATTTGGTTAAACAGGAAGTGAGGACATTTTCCAGTGACGGTAATGGTCTATAGCTGTTAATTTGCCAAGCGGCTGTGCTGCTCATTTAACAATAATAATAATGAAAATGGTTTGTTTAACAGCACCCATGTCCCATCACCGTTGGTTCAGGCACAGGCACCAAATGGAAGAAGTTGTTTCCCACGGTTGTCACTAATCCCCACGATCCTCACTGGATAATCTCACAGATTTTGTTTTTTCAGTCCAGAAACACCAGACTGCCACCTATCTTTGATCATCACTCAAACAAGAACCTATACAGTTATTAGAGGGGGATAGTTTCATGTCAAAGATCATGTCAGGATTCTACTAACACCCATTCTAGATGTAAAGACATCAGAGAGATGTACAGACAGCACAATGCAGACTGTAGTACAGGCTATACTAGGACAAAGGATAGAATCAGATGAATCTGCATTGTGTTTTGTTGTAATGACCACAGTTATAGACATGTAACCATCTTAGTCAAGCTCTTTAAAACAACAAGGATGGTTTTACTTTGACCAAAGCGGTTCTCTATGCTCACTGCTAATGAAACTCACTCAACACTGTTTTTATAATTAAACGCTGTTATGTAATCAAGTTAATTGAAGTTAAAGGGTTAGAGTTAGCCAGTTCACCTAAAAATGACAATTCTGTCATAATCTACTGTAGATGCTGATGGAAGGTGGGGTGAAGTTTTGTTGTCTTCAAGTTTCGAAGAGACCTGCGAGGCCATGTCAACCGTTGTTAAATGAGACGGTCTAGCCTTCAGAGCATTTCCTGGTTGCGTCACCAGATGTTCCCGCCCCTACCCGTACGTCACTATTTATGCAGCTCAGGTCCGTGAAAGTGACAAGAAGAGTAAAGTTTGACTATCAAATATGTTTGAGTTACAGGAATTCCTGATTTCCTTTTTAATCCTCCTTGGCCCTGGTTTGTCTTCGGTTGAGAGAGGACGGTGGAGGTAAAACTGTTATTGAACCCACAGTAATGTTAGCATTATTATCATTATTATGCATTACGTTAATGCTGACATATAAACTGTTGATCGCCACATATGGTTTTGTTTTGATTTTAAAGGCATTATTCCTATTTAAAGTGTTTGGTAGATAGTTTTGTTTGTTGTAATAATTTATTATTATTATAATTATATTATGAAATTATAATTCTTGCCTCTTTCTTAAAACATTCTTAAAGACATAGCAGCCGTCGATTGAGTCAGAACTGCAGACCTAGTTGATGGACGATGTGGTGGACAGAGGAGACTGGACCCCCAAACACCCTGAGTCCCGACCCAGATGATGTCCCACTGACACCAGGGTCTTTATTGTGGCATCCCATCCAGCCCAGCAGCACTGCAGGGACTCCTGCTCAGCCTGTTACTGTACATCTTTTGTAACTGTTTTAATGTTGTTTTTAATGATAATTGTTTTTGCTAATAACAATCTGTAAATAGTTATTTATGCTGTAATTTTGTAAATAGTTGTAAATGGTAAGGCCTTAATAATAAAAGAAAACATTCAATCCCTTGTTGTTTAGAATTTAAAAAGAACTCATAAATTAACTAAATAACAACAGCAATACTCGTAAGGGTTGTCCTCTGGAGCAGAGAGAAGAGCCTCTTCATCCTCCCTCCACTTCTTCCTCGGCCATGGCTGGCTCTCCTCTTTCTCATCATCGTCATCCTCCTCCTCCTGTTCACCTGCCTCAGCACTTGGCCCTGGTGTGTCCTCAGGGATGGAGGCAGTTAGGACGAGGGGGCAGTGGAAGGCCTCTGTCCTTACATCTCATCCATGAGGACACACCAGGGCCAAGTAGCAGTGCTGGGCTTCCCGCTGACGCTCTCCTGTCCCTGGATATTAGCAATCCTAAGGCAGTGGAAATCAATCACGTCAGCAATTTTCAGCAAATTATTGATTAACTTGCATGGGTAAAACAAATACAATTTAGTTTCCCCATCATCATTCAAACCTGCAGCTACTTTGTACTTGTTCTTTAAACGGTCCCACTTGTTTCTGGCCTGCTGGGCTCGACCTTTCCCTGCAGGCCCATTGTTCCCAGAACTGTTCTGAACACAGAGAGAAGCAAGAGAAAAGGTAAACACAAGATCACATTAACAAATGGGCCATTTATTATTTATTATGTATTATTCATTATTGCCTTACTTCCATACAGACGCAAAGGAATGTTTCGTCCCTGTGTAGACAAATGGTCGTTCTGACCTCGGACAGTGATGAAGCTCTCTGTTTGCTCCCTAAAACACAATGAAATGTAAAATATGTTTTGTGTTATGTCAACAGACAAAAATGTTTTAATACAGCAAAGAAATATAATCATCACAAGGATAATCCTAAACTTAGCTCTAACATCATCTAACATTTGAAAGTGAAGGCTTTTAAGGCTTTACTTCCAAAGGCATCAAGCTGAGCATTACCAACGTATTTTAACTAACATTTTGAGGTTTGAAGGTCCCTTGAAGTTTAACATATCTGGCGTTGGATGTTCAAATGAGTAAAGACTATGGAGCCAGAACGGTGACTTTAAAATTTGGCATCCCAAAAAAAAAGAATTGGCATTAAAAACAAAACCAATACTGAAAAGGAAACATTGGCATTGAAACATTTGTATTGAAAACAGTTGTATTGGCATTGAAACAAGTATTGACACTGAAAAAAGAAACTAATTAAAAAAATTAAAATCTGAAAATCTTATTATTTTATTTTATTAGGATTTTTTTGTATTTTTCAATGACAATCTTCAGATTTTTTCTTCATGTCACTTTTTATCAGTGACAGATTTTTTACAATGTCAGTTTTTTTTCAGTGTCACTGATTTTCAGTTTCAACTTTCTGTCACTGTTTTGGCGTCGAGAGGGAGGGGCCTGAGGGGAGGAGCAAGTAGAGCGTGGTTTGCATATCATTTGAGAAGGTAATTGGCGCGTTCAAGTTCAACTCCTGCTGACTGACTGCATCAGCGAGATCTGCGGGCGACTGCAGGGGCGGAGATACAAACGCTGCTATGAAGTCGGACACTCTCTCTTCCCGTAGATGTGATTGAGCTTGAGGTGTTTGCCTTCTTCGTCTGGGAAGAAGTGGAGGAAATTGAAATTCCATTAATGTTTGAGGAAAATCAACAATGACTGCGATCAGTTTTCTTACCTGATGCTATGGGAACTTTGCTGGTCATTTTGTCATATTAGTCCCCTTCGGAAATTATTCAATCTGAGATGTTCAAAATAGTAGTCAACCAAAACTTGTAGGCTGAGAGAATAGAGCAGTGGAACTGCTACCGTGTTGCATGCAGACAAATCAAATCAAATCAAATCAAATCAAATCAAATCAAATCCATTTTATTTATATAGCCCAAAATCACAATCACATTGTCTCAATGGGCTTTACAGTCTGTACAGTGAACAACATCCTCTGTCCTTAGACCCTCGATTCGAGTGAGGAAAAACTTCACATGTTGATGGAAAAAACAAACAAAAAAAAACCAAACCTTTTAACAGGGTAAAAAAAACAATGGAAGAAACCTCAGGAAGAGCCACAGAGGAGGGATCCCTCTTCCAGGACGGACAGACATGCAATAGATGTTGCGTGTACAGAAAGAGCAGCAATCA
>CAEMYA010000068.1:250660-289705 GCA_903131615.1 Diplodus sargus | reverse complement strand
AAGTCGGTCTGACAGTATGCTGTGATCTATAGTATCAAATGCAGCGCTGAGATCCAGTAACATGAGCACTGATGTTGAGTTGGAATCTAAGTTAAGTAGGATGTCATTTACCACTTTAGTAAGTGCAGACAACTGGCGATCAAGACCTGTGTCTTTTGCAGAGGATGTATTCATCTGATTAGTTTTGTATATATATACATATATATATATATATATATATATATATATATATATATATATATATATATATATACAAACCTTTTCGCATACAGAGACCGGACAATAAAGCAGAGTGCTTGGAGAAACATCAGCGAGGAAGTTGGGCTACCTGCTATGTAATGAAAATATGTGTTTGTTACTTGATTACAGCCGCCTGTTGTTCTTTGCTATGAACCACAGTAGCACAATCACAGCTGACTTTCCCCGCATACTAGCTTGTTGAGTTTAGTATGAATAGTGATATTATTCACATGAACTGAGTTTATAGGGGAGACAGTGTCTCTGTATGCGTGTACAGCGGTATGGTGGTACAGAGCTCGGGGAGCAGACCGGAGTGCTGCTGTCGGCGCTGCAGCCCCGGCTCGGAACGACACAACAAGAGAGAAAAGCCAGCTGTTCTACTGTTGTGCTAACTGGGGCTAATGCTCCGTGCTTGGCACTCCGGTACTACTACCACACTCCATGGGCATATAGAGACCGGAGCTCGGGAGCTCTGGGACAGAAACAGAATCAGATACACAAAGACTTGCACACATCAGGAGAGAGCTTGAAGAAAAGTCCACGAGGTAGTTGGACTCTGTGCTGCCCAGAGACGGCTGGCACACGGATCCTAAAATGGTATTGTGGCTGGACCTTCAAGGCATGGCTGGACCGTGCAGCCCCGCCTTCCTGCAGGCTGCAGCCATTACCTTCTCAAATGATATGCAAACCACGCTCTACTTGCCCCTCCCCTCAGACCCCTCCCTCTCGACGCCAAAACAGTGACAGAAAGTTGAAACTGAAAATCAGTGACACTGAAAAAAAACTGACATTGTAAAAAAATCTGTCACTGAAAAAAAAGTGACATGAAGAAAAAATCTGAAGATTATCATTGAAAAATACAACAAAATCCCAATAAAATAAAATAAAAGATTTTCAGATTTCAATTATTTTAATTAGTTTCTTTTTTCAGTGCCAAAACTTGTTTCAATGCCAATACAACTGTTTTCAATACAAATGTTTCAATGCCACTGTTTCCTTTTTCAGTACTGGTTTTGTTTTCAATGCCAAATTTTTATTTTGGATGCCAAATTTTAAAGACACCGTTCTGGCTTGATAAAAAACCCAATACTTACATTTAAATGTGAGATCTGTGCCACTTGAGGTGGCCAATATTTTTTTTTATTTATTTCTTCTCTTCGGGCGCCTTAAAATCTTGGGCAATTTATAGCCACTAAGGATTGTGGCGGTGCGTCCTCCAGGAAGAGCTAAAAGAACCTGCCTTATGCTTGCTGTATGGTTGACATTGTTAAAAGAATATCAGTGAGCTTTAGAGGTGGGGTGATGGGGTGATGTTAGCCTACCGTTGGGATTCTGAAGTGCTCTATCGTAGGCAGCCCATGGTGCAGTGTGGGCTAATCACTTTGCTCCACGGCTAAGTGAGCCACTTGCTAATGGCAGCTAGTCACAACAGCCAAAGATAGCTACAACAAAAAAGTAGAGTGAGCTGCAGTTGGTCATACTTCTCTCTATAGTTCGGGAGCTACGTTTGAATTTTGTCCATTTCTTACAAATCACACTTTTAACACATAGGAACTAAAATTCAGGATATATTGGGATCCCCTGCTCTAGTCATGAGCATTCTATTTTTCTTTTTGTTTCTCTTTGTGAATCAACCAATCTTATGAAAATGCATCACAATTATAGTAATAATAATAGTTACCATAATGATAATAACATAATTTCTGCTTCCACTATGTGTGTTAGGAGTTTATGTTTGGACTGTGAGCTTCTGAGTGTCTGCTGTCTGGAGTATGTTTTCTGTAGACTTCAGGAAGAGCAGCAGCTGCAGCAATAGCAGCTAAAAGGGATAATACAGAAAGAATAACAGAGGGCAGTGATCCTACTGGCTGAGGGAAAGTGGAATACCCCCTCCCTAAATAAGTAAGGATTGAATTATAAAGAGCTCAACAGGAGATCAGAGCTGCCATGTCACAGTCCTGCTCAGAAACAAAGCCCTGCTCCATACGGCAGCAGAGCAGCACAGTCTGATTAGCCATCTGGATTAAGTGGAATGTGTAGATTAATGATGGGTGGGGTCCAGGGAAACACCAGTGATACTTCGTACAGTAGAGACATACAATGCCTCATACATAAACACGGCCAAAAACAATATGTCAGTGTTCTGTCTTCTTTATGTTCAGCTGAGTACACAGTGTTCTAAGAGTGGAGACGTAGGGAGGGGGAGGGGCAGCTATAGGCAGTGAAATGAAGCTAAAAGGTTCTTGGTGTGTGTGTGTGTGGGGGGGCGGGTATTTTAGCAGCTGTGACATGAGCACCAAAGAGCCAATAGGAGTGCAACGATCCTCACTTGCCAGCCAACACAGTAAAGCATCAAACTCAAAAAAATGTGTTAGTTTATCAATATATTTCTTTTACATATGCGTATGTTTGAATTAGTGGAGCACACCAACAGGTCGTTTGTTGTGTCTGTCAGTAGAATCACTGCTGACACTGTTGCTTTTGTTCCTGAAAACACAGCTGTTCTTTTTCTCAGTCCTACGGCGTGACAGCTAAGCCAACTCTACTGACGAAGGCCATTAGATGTGGCTAAATGCCCCTGAAGCATTCTAATGAGTGGTCCCTGACATGCAATTCAGGCTTAATGGATTTTTTTAATAAAGTGCTTGTAGGTTTTTATATTATATTATATTATATTCATGGTTGATTATTCATTAATATGTTGTTGTGTCAATATTTAGTCAAAGCACCAATAGTTGAAAAATCTTAATATATGTCATATATTTTAAACGCCAGGTCATTTTAAGGCCATATTGCCTTGCCAGACCAGTGATGAACTGGTGACCTGTCAGGGCGTACCCCATAACTCCAGCCCCCTGCAAGTGACTGCAGTCCAAGACTAAGTTTGTAAGACACCGCTGTATACTTAAAGGAGACCAGAATAGAAGTTTCAAAGCCATTACATCTTTTCCTTACCCTAACTAAAGTGTTTGTTATTCCTAAACCCAACCAGAACATAAGACCAGCGTTGTCACAACAGCTGAATTTTGAACCCAAAGAAATATAAAGTTTCAACATATTTGTGGTTTACAAAAATGTACATTGGCACGATTTATTATGGTAATTTATTTGATTTCGATGATTTTCCATTGAAATCATTTCTCTAAGTCCAGCTCTAGGCAGTGTGGGTGATTTAAATGGGTGGTGTAGGGGATGAAGGAGGTGTCTGAAACACCATCCGAGCTGTACACACAATAATGAACTGAAGTCAAAACAGATCTTCACAGTGACTGAAAAGGTGCTTTCTGAAGCCAAAGCTTATTCAACCTACCCTTCTCATTATACAACACTAATGATTGTCCTGTCCTTTTTTACATGACATGCGCACCTCTAGTAGCCACTATCAGCTGTAGACAGTAGGAGTAAATCCCCTCCAGTCAAATTTGAGACATGTAAGAGCACATGTGCTGCAGCTTGAGGATATGCTGGTGTTTTCAGGCCTGCTTCCAGAGAACAACATGTTCCCGGACATATAGACCAGGAGGGAGGGGCATCGCATTTACACACACACACACACACACACACACACACACACACAGATACAGAGAGAGCATTAAGGGGATCATATACACTGCTCTGGTGTCAGTATTACAAGACAGCAAACACTCCCCATCCTCAGTCCCTCTGACATGTTTTAATGGGCTGTATAGACGGAGGTTCACTCCCCCAGGCAGCGACACACATTCTCTCCAACTTACATAAGCAGACACTTGGTGATGGTCAGTTTGCTCTCCTCATAATGTAATACTGCTGGATCCAAACTTTTTTTTAATACAGAGTATGCCAGTTTCACACTTCACTTTGGGAAGTTTTTCAGTTTTTGGACGCGTTGAATTTTGGGCCCAAACCCTGGAGAGCAGAACACTGTAAACTCAATTGATTACTGGTACAAGAGCAATATATTTGGGCTAATGGGTCCTCGATATAAAACCATGAAATACATTGTTTCTCCATGTTCTCAAGAAGGACACGTGTTTTCTGTTGGATAATTAATCCGTGACAACACTATTGTTAAAGACACAATTCACCCAAAAACAAAAATTCACTCACCCTCAAGCTGATGGACAGTCGGGCAAAGTTTCATAGCCCTCAAAACATTTTTGGAGCTTTACACAGACAGCGCTGCAGCATTCTCCTAAACAACTGAAGTAGAAGTAGATAGGGACTGACAACCAAAGAAAACATAAAATGGCTCCATCTGCCTAATCCACGACTCAGCATGCCCTGGAACCCGAGATTTACACCCTTTCTAAGCCAAAATAATCGCTGTAGCTGCCAAGCTAAAAGCGTTAGCGCGCACACACTGTCTGAAGTGGTGCACAAGCTCAACCACATGTCCAGGGTGTAAATAATATCTTTCTTATCAGTTTAACATTGTACTTCCTCCCCCCATGGACTACTACCACTGTGACTGCTCTGACACATGAACAGGTCTTGTTTTGGGGTACCTGTTTCCTTTATTTGTCCCGCAAACGGGGAAATTTCTCTGTCACAGCAGGCAAAGGATAGTTATATTGCAATAAACAATAATAATAGTAGGAAATAAACAACATAATAAAAAAGCAAGAAACAGAATAAACTCATATAGATTGTATATACATAATATTATACACTGTGAACAGTGTTATTGTAAGTAGTGTGGCTTTGTTGTTGTTCATGAATTATAAATATGGATATTAAAATTGTCCAGTTAGTCTTGCAAGAAAAAAGAGGAAAAATGGGTTATGTGTAGAATTTTTATGACATATTGCACACTGAGTCTGCGTGCTGGTTGTAGAATCTGACAGCAGCAGGAGAGACCTGTGATACCACTCCATCACACACCTGGACCTGTGGAACCACTCATTCACACACCTGGACCTGTGATACTTCTCCGTCACACACTTGGACCTGTGATACCTCTCCTTCACACACTTGGACCTGAGATACCTCTCCTTCACACACTTGGACCTGAGATACCTCTCCTTCACACTGTGGTACCTCTCCTTCACACACTTGGACCTATGATACCTCTCCTTCACACTGTGGTACCTCTCCTTCACACACTTGGACCTGAGATACCTTTCATTCACACACTTGGACTTGAGATACCTCTCTTTCACACACTTGGACCTGAGATACCTTTCATCCACACACCTGAACCTGTGATACCTTTTCTTCACACACCTGGACCTGTGATAGCTCGCCTTCACACACTGTGGCACCTCTCCTTCACACACTTGGACATGTGATACCTCTCCTTCACACACTTGGACCTGTGATACCTCTCCTTCACACACTTGGACCTGTGATACCTGTCCTTCACACACTTGGACCTGGGATACCTCTCCTTCACACACCTAGAACTGTGGTACCTCTCTTTCACACACTGTGGTACATGTCCTTCACACATTTGGACCTGAGATACCTGTTCTTCACACACCTGGACCTGTGATACCTCTCCTTCATACACTTGGACCTGTGATACCTCTCTTTTACACACCTGGACCTGTGATACCTCTCCTTCACACACCAAGACCTGTGGTACCTCTCTTTCACACACTGCGGTACCTCTTCTTCACACACCTGGACCTGTGATACCTGTCCTTCACACTGTGGTACCTCTTTTTCACACACTTGGACCTGAGATACCTTTCATTCACACACTTGGACTTGAGATACCTTTCATTCACACACTTGGACTTGAGATACCTCTCTTTCACACACTTTGACCTGAGATACCTTTCATTCACACACCTGAACCTGTGATACCTGTTCTTTACACACCTGGACCTGTGATACCTCTCCTTCACACACTGTGGCACCTCTCCTTCACACACTTGGACCTGTGATACCTCTTCTTCACACACTGCGGTACCTCTCCTTCACACACTTGGACCTGTGATACCTCTCCTTCACACACTTGGACCTGTGATACCTCTCCTTCACACACTTGGACCTGTGATACCTGTCCTTCACACACTTGGACCTGGGATACCTCTCCTTCACACACCTAGAACTGTGGTACCTCTCTTCCACACACTGTGGTACCTCTCCTTCACACACTTGGACCTATGATACCTCTTCTTCACACACTGTGGTACCTCTCCTTCACACACTTGGACCTATGATACCTCTTCTTCACACACTGCGGTACCTCTCCTTCACACACTTGGACCTGTGATACCTCTCCTTCACACACTTGGACCTGGGATACCTCTCCTTCACACACCTAGAATTGTGGTGCCTCTCTTTCACACACTGTGGTACCTGTCCTTCACACACTTTGACCTGAGATACCTTTCATTCACACACCTGGACCTGTGATACCTGTTCTTCACACACCTGGACCTGTGATACCTCTCCTTCACATACTTGGACCTGTGATACATCTCCTTCACACACTTGGACCTGTGATACCTGTCCTTCACACACTTGGACCTGAGATACCTCTCCTTCACACACTGTGATACCTCTGCTTCACACACTTGGACCTGGGATACCTCTTCTTCACACACCTGGACCTGTGATACCTCTCCTTCACACACTGTGATACCTCTGCTTCACACACTTGGACCTGTGATACCTCTCCTTCACACACTGTGATACCTCTGCTTCACACACTTGGTACCTCTCTTTCACACACCTAGACCTGTGGTACCTCTCTTTCACACACTGTGGTCCCTGTCCTTCACACACTTGGACCTGAGATAACTTTCCTTCACACACCTGGACCTGTGATACCTGTTCTTCACACACCTGGACCTGTGATACCTCTCCTTCATACACTTGGACCTGTGATACCTCTCTTTTACACACCTGGACCTGTGATACCTCTCCTTCACACACCTGGACCTGTGGTACTTCTCCTTCACACACCTAGACCTGTGGTACCTCTCTTTCACACACTGCGGTACCTCTCCTTCACACACTTGGACCTGTGATACCTCTCCTTCACACACTTCAACCTGTGATACCTCTCCTTCACACACTTGGACCTGAGATACCTCTTCTTCACAGACTTGGACCTGAGATACCTCTCCTTCTCACACTTGGACCTGTGATACCTCTCCTTCACACACTTCCCCCAGAAGTGCAGGCTGTATGGTGTTAAAAGCACTGGAGAACTCAAAGAATTTGATTCTCATAGTGCTTCCAGGTTTCTCCAGGTGAGACAGTGATCTGTCCAGGAGGAAGATGACGGCATCGTCCACCCCGATGCCGGGTTGATAGGCAAACTATGGTGGGTCCATAAAAGGACCCACCAGAGGGCGGAGATGGACGAGGAAAAGCAGCTCCAGGGTCTTCATCAGGTGTGAAGTCAGTGGCTGTGACTCCACTGTGTTCAACAGCTAGTCTCTAACTGTCTGTCTGCTGCTGAGCAGGCAGTAAACAATTGCTGAGAGAGAGCTCAGAGCTGAGAGTAATGGCAGAGTTGGTGATAATTCAGGATTGATACCTTTCACAATTAGGTAAGACTTTAATGATCACTAAATAAGCACCATGCTCTAATCAACCAGCCAGTTATTACTCCTTCAATCCACCTTTGACATCAAAATATTGACTGATGCAGCTTGCAGTAATAGAAGCTATAATTCTATATTCACAATAAAACCTGGACAAATTATGTCTTAATCATGCTCCAAAAACATCACAAAAATATGTTTTGCTTAGCGACTCTGATTAATCTGCGAGTCTGTTGTCACTATTGATGTGATTGTTTTCTTCACAGACAATCTTCAGGTGTGAAGCAATGACGTCAATACACAGTGATTTATTGAACATGTCTCTTACAAGATGTCTGCTTATTAGCAACTGAACTCAGCTGTTAGTGTCACCTGCTGTTTGAAGAGCATTCAATAGTGGGTTGGATATATGTTTTGGTGATACAGTACATTTCATCTTATGTTACACTTACATTCATTGTGTGGCTTACTGTATTTTTTGTTTTGTTTTTAGAAAGTCATAAGCTACGATAATCGTAGCTTTCAGCAGAAGAAGCATGCATGTACTCATGGATGAGAGGCTCATGCACACGACGGCATGGGATGTAAACACTGATTTCACACTCTGGTTTCTTCTTAGTTTGCTTTGTTAGCTAGGCTCACGTTCAAGGCAAAATCAATACTTTTTGATTTTGGGGTGTGCCTTTAAGCAAAAAAAATAGTAAGTAAAGATGTGTCTAATTTAAGGAAGTCCTGAAGCTTATTATACGTGGATTAATGAAGAAATAAATAGCACAACAGGTAAGAGGAAAAATCTGTCTGTCCATGCTATACCTTCTTGTGGGATTAGGGTGTTCTCTTCCCTATTTTCTATCAGGGTTAAACCTAGCCCTAACCCATTAATGAGAGTGACACTGTTTGGATAGGGGAAAGGTATTTTGTGCACAAACAGCCCTGGAGAGTGACTGACAGGATGTGTCAGTAACATGTTGAGACCCGCGGGTGGTGGTGTTGCAGAAAGGGTGCACAAATGTAAATGTTGTATTTGCAGAAAGTATTATTAGTGTCAGCATTTTTCGTTTGGTGACGCTGTGTTTGTGACTGTGTTTTTAGGTCCCATTGCGAAAGAGCCCAGAAATGACAGTTTACCAAATGTTTATAATTAAATCTTATAAAGCAACAAATAACGTGTATTAATATGAACACTGTTTAATTATTGTATATTTAGTGGAATGTATGTACGTCTGATAATCCTAATGGAAAGGTTTATTATGAAGGATAAATCAATAAGTAAGATGGCTCTTGTTTTTAATTCATTCAAAGAAAGTGTTGCTGAGTAGTCATACTATTGAATGATTTCACATCTCCACATCTTCCATTAGGATCTGTCCTTTCAAATGCACACTCTTTAATGTGGTGAGAGACTTTGTAACTCATTTTCTGCTCAATCAGGACATCTTAAGATGTAAAAATAATGTGCTCGATGTGCTGTTTGATACAGTACACATGCTCATCAATGGGCCTAATGGCTTCTCCCTTTCTGTTTCTCCTCATAAAAGAAGTATTGATCTTGATTAACATCTCAATACATCTCCAAACAGCATCACGTACTCATGGCTGCATCTAAAGGATGACTTTATGAGTCATTTTGTAAAAGGAGAGAGTCCAGGAGGTGCCTGATGCAGCATGAGGGCTCTGTTAGTTTGATTTTGATCACACATCAGGGCCTCTGTTTAAAGGTTGTGTCCCTCTAAAATGACACCTTTTCATAAGTGCATGATAAAAACCTTGTTCACATACAATTCTTTCTATATTTATGAAAGTGCTTCATCAGCTGAAGAGAGGCCTTGCATTTTCTAAAATGTGTAGAGAATCATGAGAACTCCCAGAGCTGAAGCTACAGAAGGTAGGACCGTCAGTGTCGGGTCAATTCAAACTTCTATTCAAATGATGGAAAAACTTATTTTTCCCTTTTTTTTTTTGTTATGATCTTGGTGTGTCTTGTAGATAATCAGCCAACCGTGTAGGCAGTTTTCAACAGTTTTGTTTGCGGCATTTTAAAAACACAACACAGTAATGTGGTGGCACGAGGAGCGTGCTCTGGGCAGCACTTGGTTAAGAATGAATTTTTACGCCAAACAACACCACCCTGGGGGTTTCACCCACGGACCTTTTTGAATTTCAAAAGTCTTAAAAGCTTCTACATTATAAAATCTCTCGCTGGGGGCAAAAAGAGGAACCAAATAGGGATGAGACTTACGCTGTTTTTCCTGGTTTTAAAACTCCTCGGTTCTGGGTCGCACAGCAGTGCAGGTCATTGACACCTCCGCCCACCTCACCCACGGGCGGGCACAATACCGCCTTGGTTTTAGATAGCAGTCGAGGTGGAAATAAGTGTTCCCACCGAGGTGGAAAATCGGTGGACCAGAACAGGCCCACAATTTGCCGGCCTCTGTCTAAAAACCGCGGACTGGGCCGCCAAAAGGACGGGCAAATTGGCGGCTTGGTGCTCTGTCTAAAAACGGCTACAGTTTCATTTTCTTACAGTCATTTATTGATCATTAGAAGAAAACAGTACCTTAACTAAAGTCAAACAACATCGGCTCACATCTGGTCACTAATACACACGTCCCTGGCAACCTGGATGTTCTCTGGAGTCTTGTGGACTCAGCTATTGAAGCTGCCAGGACATAGCATTTCCCACTGTTAGACTAGTCTTATTTGACCTACTTACAGGGTAATTTGTAGCACATTACAACAGAACTGTACTGTAAAATGAAGTGGTCCTTCTCACTGTTAGACTCTTTTAGACTTTCTTAGAGGGTCATTTTTCTGACCCTTGTGGACGGCCTCCAGTGCTCCAGAGCCCTGCTAGCACAAGGCTAAAGGGCGCTGTGTGGGTCACAATGCGTCACTGTGGCCGGCTCTTCACACAGGGCCCTGGGACCTCCACAGCTGCTTGTAGCCGAGCTCCAGCTCAAACACACGCTGCTTATGAGAGGAGCTGATGGTTGCTCTCTGGAAGTTCTTCTCTGCAAGTTTGCTGAGATATTGAAGCTTTCAGAAAAACAACGTTATCTCCTAAATTTATGAACTTTTTACATACGTGCACAATGATGTCAGTGTCTGTCCAGGTGCCAGTGACTTTATTTCACAGGAAAATACTGCAAATACAACAAAAAACAGTCTTGTGTGAATACAGGCTCTCCATGCTATCTTGACTGTCTACGCTTCCCAACTGAGCTTACTTCCTTGTTTACCAGATTATAGCCAGTGTACGCTTAGACTTGTACAGACCAAGCGTCAAAGTCTTTCTGATGAGACTCAATCATCACATCATCTGCTGTAACAAACATCTTCTTTAATTCATTCACTCTCTGTCAGTCTCTCCCGATTGAACTTCCATCATCCATAACCTTGCAGCAAAGACGCACTGGCCAGGGAAACACAAAGAGGGAATTTGTGCTAAAACTACTTGAACTGACTGACTGACTGACCCCCCTTTCACCCCTGCCTTTCAAAACCTTGGGCCTACATTACCCACAATGCAACTTAACCACAAGTGACATCACTGCAGGCAATTCAATTCTTTCATGCTTTAATCACATGGGACCCAATTCTGGATGATGTTCGATGGTCTTCATTTTTTTTTAAGTTTTAATATCAGCATCAGTACAGGAAATGTAACACGTGTCCTGCAGGGAGCTGATGTCTCTGTCTGGCTCTTTCAGACCAAGCTGACCCACTTCTTCAGTGCGGCTGCCTTTTCCGGGGAGGCACATGGAACTGGCAGCTGTAGCTGATGTGCACACACACACACACGCGCACACACACACACACACACACACACACACACACACACACACACACACACACACACACACACACACACACACACACACACACACACAGACTGGGTGATTCAAGGTTGAGATCCGCCCTCTGTTCATCCTAATCTCTGTTCTGTACAGTCCGACTGAAAAGTTGAAATCAGACTGTTGTCAGATCAACATAGTGTTATGGTGATGCTCATAGAAACATTGCACTGGTCACTGGATATCTGCTCTGTTCTGCTATATTATGATCTAAATGTTTCTTTTTTTCATTTTAAAAAGAGTGATAATGGCTCCATCTGTGCAACAATAAACCAACATATTTTCAGTATTCATGTGTCCTTGTGAAGAACAATGCCCTGCTCAATGCCCTTTGATTTGAACACACAACTACAGGGAAAACCTGAAAGGAACACTAAGTTTCTGGTCAGTGTTCTTGTTTTCTGTCTCAGAGTCAGACAACGTGGCAACTGCTGGCTTCATTGATAGTAAAAAGTGCAACAGGCTGACATGAGAAAAAAAAAATAAAATCTTGCACCATATTAATAAATGCAACCGTGCCTGTTATCATTATAAAGCCCTTGCCTGCCAAGAGTTGAACATAGAAAGGAGTCCTCTAATCCAATTGAGGCTGGCTGACCTTTGACCCTCTGACATCACAAACCCCAGTCAGTCTTAGAGCAGTCACACTCACGGAAGATGAGACCTCACCTGATTATAACTGAAAATAGGGCTGCCCCCGACCAAGGATTTTCTTGGTCGACCAGTGGTTGTCATTTGGAGCGATTAGTCGACTAATCGACGCATATATATGTACATATATATATTGAAAAAAAAAAAGGGGGGGGCGCTGTGTCATCTCCGCAGTAAAGTCGATGCGCCTGTTGAGAGATTTACACAATAAGTAAAACGCAGTGGGCTGGATGATTTAGCTTCCCCAGTACACATGAATAGTCTAATACTAGCGCATATAACAATAATAAAATGTATTTATCTCTGCTTTCAAACGTTCGGGCCGCCATGGGCAACTAGCTAGGCTACTTACACCCTTCAAAAAAAGCCCTCCAGCCTTTTATACACAGGCCAGCCGCCAGTCATATAGCTTTGACTTAATTTTGACATGGCACGGCTCCAAAGGTTTTTTTTTTTTTTTTTTCCTGCGACCAATCGACCAATGAAATTTTGGTTGGCTAATGTGCTTGTCGACCAGTGCTTGGTCGACTATTTGGGGGCAGCCCTAACTGAAATTAAAGAAAATGACATCGCTTATTGGAATCAGGGGTGTCACTAGGTTTTAAGGACAGGGGAGGCTTAGCCCCGGAGAGATGCACAGGAGGACAGGAGCGAATGTAGTGCGCCAGCACAACATTTCACAAACAGCTAACAAGGACTGAGAAATTATTTATTATTATTATTTCAGTCTGATTTTTAAATACAGTACAAGTAACCTTAGTACAACAAACACAGGTTTGCACAGTAACAGCATGTTAACAGCTTTATTGTGTTGAGAGCCTCACAACACAATAATTGTTTGCTCCCAAATATTTTGAAGTTGCACAGATTACATTTTGGCACATATGTGACTAAAATGGTTGTAATTTCAAGCCCTGAAAAATATTACTTAATAACTTAAATTAAAATAATATTAAGATACTCTTGAAAGTATTTGGGTCAGGCTAATTTGGCTTTTATATATATACCTTGGCTTTCTCCACTTTCTAATCATTACTCTCCTCGATAAAAGCTCAAGTTAAATAAGTTTTATATGGAGCACCTTGACTGAAATGTTTTATATTTCATATTCATATTGAGTTCCATAAAATTCAAGATTATCTGCATCACAAATGACTCTATCCTGTTAAATCCTTTAGACTCACCTTTCCAGTAGAGGTCTCTCCCCTCTCACTCCCTGTGCTCCTCTGCCCTGACTCTTACAGGCCAATAAGGGTGATGGAGTGATTATTATTAGTGTGTTATTATTAATATCCACTGATGATAATCATACGTGAATGAGCTCAGCCCCTGTTTCACGGCGTGCATCCATGCGTAAAGTAGGGAAAACAGCTGATGCTGCAGAAGGAAGTCACCCCAAAGATAGTATTTGGTAAAAAGAGTGCACACTCTATAAACAACCAGGGCCTTCACAAAGCATTTCAGACTAACTAGCTAGCTAAGTAGCAGCGTTCTGTTAGAGCTGGAATGTCACCTTTGACCACGAAACAACAAAGGTGGGATGTGCGCAGTGATTGTCTGTAGTTTGCAAGCTAGGTTTTTATCTGTCAAACAGAGAGCACTTGGTTCATTAATTACATGGGACTTTCTGCCGTTAGCTGGTTGCTGGAGCTAACTAATTGTTAGTACCAGCAGTGATAAATACTTACCTTCTTGAAAAACTTTCTTTTATCCATTCTTCTTCATTCACGTTCTTCTCCTCATGCTGTTCTAGTCGCTCTGTGTGCTTTAAGGTACACACACAGGTACCGAGTGCAAGCAAGGTCGCAGGGAAAACGTGGACTGGCTTTTCAGTGATGTGGGCATTCTCTATATGAACAAGTGGAATGGATTGGATAACGACACGCTGAAGGGGCTCTCTCTACCTTACACTGAAGTGAAGGGAAACTGACACATTTATGATCATATTTAAGTGAATAATGACAGGTTATATGATTATTTATTTAAACTCATATTCTGGCCACTGTATATTGAATTTGTCTGCACTTTTTTGTAAAAAAAATAAAAAAAATAATAAATAAATAATAATAAAAACACCAAATTATTTAGGGGGGCTGAGGCCCTAAAACAGGCCTAATGATGCCACTGATTGGAATTATATTGCAAGCTCACAACATACACTAGAGAATTATTGCACCCTAAACTGCTGTGGCAGACTACCTAACCACAGTGACTGAGTAAACCTCAGCATGGCAGTGACAGAGTACGGACTGAGCGACCACAGTCTGGTAGTAGATAAGGGCGGACAGAAGCAGACCTGCTGCCCAGAGAAGACAGGCTGTGTTATTATGACGTGGGAGACAGAACTATACAAACATTAGTCCTACTTTCCAAAATTTGACAGACAGGGAGAAATGAAAAAAAAAAGGAAATTCAGTGCAGGCTGAGAAGTTTGTCACTTCCTGCCACAACAAAAGAGAAAACCAGTGGAAGAAAATACATAATAATGTAGGTGTGGTGATATTGTGGAGTATTTAAGTTTGAACACTGATGTTATATTGTCTATATTAAAGTGGAAACAGTTAACGTTTCAGATCCCCCCTCCTAGTGTTCCCCTGTGGTATACTGTAACTGTCGGTGCTGCTGTTGCAAAGACAGCGTTAGCTACGGTCCAAAGCGGAAAACAACCATAAGAATTTGACTGTTCACTTTGTAGTTAAAGTGAAACTCTCGCCAAAATGCAACCTAGGCTTTTTTTGTGAACGCATATGAGTCAAACCTTAGTGTAAAAGCATAATTGCGACGAAAGAGGCACTTTTAAGATCGACTGTATTTTCGTTTTCGGCTCAAACTCATTTTCAATGGGAGTGTGCGAGACTCAAGAAGAAAGCAAATATATATATTTTTATGAAGGAAAATGACAAAACTGATAGTAACGCACAGTGACTTGAATAAGTAACTTAAATCTGATTACTGGTTTGGAAATATTGATATATATTGATATATACTGGTAAATTACTCGTTCGTAAGAAAAGTGGTCAGCTCATAATTACAGCTTATGTGTCTGGCAGGGCCGGGCCTATGGAGCTAGGACAGTCTCCATTCACAAATAAATGCAGAGTAATTTGTTTCTGCAAAACTGGATCCGTATCTGTGCCTCAAAGTTGCAACTTGGGGCGACCGTCGGCTGTTCGATCCCCGCTCGGCCAACTGCATCATCATGGACGTTGTGTCCTTGGGCAAGACACTTCACCCACCTTGCCTCGTGTGAATGTGTATGACTGTTGTAAGTTTGAGGTGGTGGTCGGAGGGCCTGTAGGCGTGAATGGCAGCCACGCTTCCGTCAGCCTGCCCCAGGGCAGCTGTGGCTACTATTGTAGTTTACCACCACCAGTATGACTGTGTGTGAATGAATGAATGAACGTCAGCGACTTTGGGTCATTGAAAAAGCGCTATATAAATAAAATGAATGATAATAATAACTTGTATATCATCATTTGTTCATCAACTTAGTATTTTTCAGTGGAAATATATTTGTGAATTTCCACCTATTTGTGTGGATACTTTTGAGACTCTTCTACCAAGGATGAAATTTTGATTTCAGAGGTGGGGGGGACAGAGGGATTTTTAATGAAACTCTAACTCTTTCAGTTCACTGTGTTTTCGAGTAGTTCTTCTAGTTTTATATTGCTACTTTTAAGTTTACTGTTCCCTTTTTTGGTTTGACTGGTTGTAAAGCATGTAGCAAAACATTATCACCCAATTCTGTGTTTCACCTTGTTAGTCAACTTCACTCCAACTCAGTACCACCAATTTTACACTTATTTTTGGAATATATGGTAAACAGACCTCATTTTATAGAGGAAAAAACTTAGTTTCACAATTCTCATGAGTTTGGATGTATAACATCACATTTGTAATGCAGGGTTTTATTGTATTTTCCCTAAATCTTTCATTGTTGGTGTTTTTTTAAAACAGTTGCTGCCTTTCAACATAATAACAATACAATACATGTGTATCTATTTGGCATTAAATATAAGCTTTTTTAAAAAAATCTTTGCATTGTTGAAGCTCTACAGTTATAATAATAATAATAATAATAATAATAATACTAATAATAATAATAATACATTTTATTTATCAGCACTTTCAATAAAACTCAAAGACACTTTACAAGACTTTTGAAAGCTTTGTAATTGATGAGGAGGATCTTGAAGTGGATATGCTGCTTTATTGGGAGCCAGTGAAGGTGTTGCAGGATGGGTGTAACGCATTTCTTTGAGTACCATAAATTACCAAATAATAGCCGGGTTAGAATTAACCACAGGGTCCCCTTTAAACGCTAAGTGCAGGTGTATATTTTGATAAATAACTGCCGGTTCCAAATAAATGCTGAGTCTAATTTATTTATTTTTTTAAATCAAGGAATAAGGCGTGACCGCTGACACCGCACCCTTTTCTTCTTCACCTTTTTCACGTGTTGTGCTGCTTTCTGTCAGTCTATAGCCCTTTTAAGATAGAAAAGGCGGCACCTTTGCTTCAAGGTAAGGGCAGCAATTTGCCGGCCTGTCTTTCTAAAACTGAGGTTTAATATTCCTCCTTTTTACAAAAGCGCCTCTGAGGTAGGCGTAAACATGTGACGTGACGTGAAGCTCGAAGTTGGGCAGTCAACAGTTACAACAAATTTGTCTTCAAAATAAGAGCTTTACATTGCACCCTATCGGAGTTTAGAACTGGGTTCTTAGCGGGGGGCTTTTAATTTGAAAGTAGTGACCGTTCCTACTAGCTTGCACTACAACAACAAGCTAACACAATAAAAAAGCTACAGAGACCACGAGACGCTGCATCTCCTGGATCTCAGCAGCTGTCCAGTTGTTCCTCTTAATGGATGAAGTGATGGACTGACTGCTGTGATCAGCTGTTTCCTGGTTTTAAAACTCCTCGGTTGTGGGTCGCAGGTCATTGACACCTCCGTCCATCTCACCCACGGGCCGGCACATTTCCGCCTCGGTTTTAGATAGCAGTTGAGGCAGAAATAAGTGTACCCTCCGAGGCAGAAAATCGGCAGACCAAAATAGACCCCCAATTTGCCGGCCTCTGTCCAAAACCGCGGACCTAGCCGCCAAAAGGACGGGCAAATTTGCGGGTTGGTGCCCTGTCTAAAAACGGCTAATATCACATTGATGATCGCCATGGCTCCGGTGCAGCAAAAAAATAAAAAGTACGACTTGCAATTTAAACTTTCTGTCGTAAAATATGCAGAGGAAAACTCGGGAGAAGCAGCTGCTAGACGTTTCTCTGTCGACCCCGAGATAGTGAGAGACTGGCGAAAAAATCAAACTGAGCTTCAGCGTCTGTCCGAGGAGAACAGCAAAAGGGCCAGGCTGCCTGGTGGAGGAAGGAAGTAGGCGAGCGAGGAGCTTGAGATAAACATGTGGGAATGAGTTATCAGCAAACGGGCACGCCACGAGAGAGTGTCCTGCAAAATGATCAGGGTGATGGCGGAACAAATGTACACCACCGTCAGTGACAGCATGAGGATGAGGAGTTTGCCACAAGTGCTGGTTGGCTGAATCGTTCGCAAATCACATGCAATCAAGCACGCACATACGCACATGGACACCGATTCCAACGTTAATGTAAATGAAACCTCTGATATTACAGTCCCTCTAGCTGACGTGACCCTGGCAGACCAAACACCAACTTACAGTGGCAGATTAATAAGGGGGCAACTAGCAGACCAGTGTGCAAGCAAGATGGAGTGACAGTGTTACTATAGTGTAACATTGTTTTTGGATGGTAAAAACTGCAGGGGACCAAAACAGCCTTCTTAAAAAGTGCTGGGGACATGTCCCCTGTGTCCCCCCCCAAATTACGTCCGTGTCCTCTACTGTGCTGTTTTCACACAAAATCCACAAATTCGGGGCGCAGATGACTCGTAAAATGTCACTTGACTGGTGTCTCGTAAAACACAATTCACAAATAGATGCAGAATGATTTATATCTGTAAATCCAATCTTTGTGTCTGTAAATTTGAATCCATGTCTCAGTCAAAAGGATTTTTATCTGTAAATTTGAATCCGTGTCTCAGCCAAAAGGATTTGGATCTGTAAATCTGAATCTGTATCTGTGCCATCTAACTTGTATATCATCATTTGCATATCAATTTAGTAGTTTTCTGTGGAAATATATTTGTGAATCTCCATTTTTTCCTGTGGATCTTTTTGGGACTGTTTTTCCGCGCCGCTTTGTGTCACACAATTCACAAGTCGTGTGTGTCTTCCAGTAGATGGCGCTAATGCAACATTGATGGACGCTGTTATATTGAACAGAAGAAGAAGACCAAACCAAGTGCTGCCACTGGTTGCCTGCTTGATGAAGGGGCAGCAGCAGCATGGCTAGCTAACTAGCTGCTTCCATGCTGCTATATTCACACCTTATTAATTATGAAAAGTCATAATTAATAACTCAGCCGAACCACGGCTGGCTTGACCGCAGTTATGGCTCTGAGTGACTTCTCATAATTAATAAAGTGTGAATATAGCAGCATGCTGCTGCTGCCCCTTCATCAAGTAGGCAACCAGTGGCAGCAAGACAGTTGCATCCTGTTGATCACGGAAACCTGGCTCCACTCACTCATCCCAGACCTAGCTATCCAGCTAGCAGGCTACACAGCACAGCGCCAGGACAGGACGAGTAACTCCGGTTAGAGCAGAGGAGGGGGACTGTGTGTGTATGTCAACAACATCTGGTGCACTTACACAGTGACTTTAGACCGTCACTGCTCCCCAGACCTTGAGTATGTGACTATCAAATGTCGTCCCATTTATCTCCCACGAGAGTTTACTGTAGTCCTGATCACTGCTGTGTACATTCCACCAGATGCTAACGCTAACGCAGCTCTCGGACTTTTAAATGGCAGCATTAGCAGTCAGCAAAGCAGGTATCCTGATGCAGTGTTTGTCATTGTGGGGGACTTTAACCACGTGGACTTAAAAACAGTGCTCCCAAAATTCCATCAGCACGTTAAGTGTGCAACCAGAGGAGCTAACACACTGGACAAGGTGTACTCAAACATCAAGCGGGGCTACAGGGTCAGCCCACTACCACACCTGGCCCAGTCCGACCACCTATCACTGCTTTCAGTCCCAGCATACACCCCCTCAGGAAAGCTGCTCCTACCATCACAAAGACTGGCCTGATGGAGCCTCTCAGCAGCTGCAGGACTGCTTCGACAGGACCTGCTGGGATATTTTCGAACATCCAGACCTGGATATGTTTACGGACAGTGTTCTGTGTTACATTAAAAACTGCACAGACATTGTCACAGTAGACAAACGCATGCGGGTCTACCCCAACCAGAAGCCCCGGATGACTAGGGAGGTCCAGCGGCTGCTAAAGGAGAGGAAAACTGCCTTCAGATCAGGTGACGGGGCCCTCTACAGCGCAGCACGTACCAATCTGAAGAGGGGCATCCGAAGGGTCAAGTCGGACTACAGGAGGAGGATCGAGGACCACCTGGACAGCAACAACAGCAGGCAGGTGTGGCAGGGAATCCAGCACATCACCTACAGGGCCAACCTCGGGACTGCTGAAGGTGATCCCTCACTGGCAGAGGAGCTGAACCACTTCTTTGCCCGTTTTGAGGTTAAGCCACCAGAGGCAGCCACGCCACATCCAGCAGCCCACAGTGACACCATCCTCACGGTACAGGAGCATGCTGTGAGGCGTACACTGTGGGCAGTTAACCCGCGGAAGGCAGCAGGACCTGGCGGCGTCTTTACCAAGATCTTCAATCAGTAACTCTCCCAGTTCACTGTCCCATCTTGCCTGAAGTACTCCACCACAGTCCCCCTGCCCAAAAAAAACGAACATCACCACTCTCAACGATTACCGGCCAGTAGCACTTACCCCTGTGTAGGGATGTAGTGGATACCGATGTCAACGTAAACCATGGTAAAATTCCCGGCGGTGAAGTTTACCGTTTAAGTTTTAATTACCATGGTAACCGCCGCGGTCGGTGACCACGGTGTGGAAAACTCGCGGCGCATGCGCAGCGTGCAATGTGCGCTTGTTATGTGCTGAAGAAGACATGGCGAAGGCAGGACGTGATATAGCAGCCTTCAAGGCATTTTTCCGCCTTCAAAGAGAACCAAATCTGCAGTCCGTATTTTGGTTATTATAAGAATGCTCAGGGACAGCTGGTCGAGGATGGCAGCCCTGTCTGCTGGAGCTGCGAGAAGAAAGTTGCTGCGAGGGGCAGCAACACATCCAATTTACTTACTTTCACTTTACGACCATCACCCTCAACTGTTGAGGGAATGCAAGGTAAGCTAACATTAAGTTCAGGTGCATCATGTATGTGTATGTCGAGTTTTCTCTGTCTAATTTGCTGTTGTCACTAATGTCCAGATCCACTGACCAGATAGTGGTATAACGGAACGAAGTTGATTTGGCAGGTTATCTGAACCGCTTATTAACTGTGGATTTCACTTTTTAAAGTCGACCTAATAATTCCCCAAATTTTGATGCAAATCCTTTTGGCTGAGACACGGAATCAAATTTTCTCACGTCATCCTTTAGATTTTTTTACTGTGAAAACCACAAATATGTTTAACAAACCATTTTTATTACTTTTAATGCAACTATAAATTGTTGTTTGCTAAATATGTGCATACATTTTAAAAATGTACAATGTTATATTTAACTATTTACATTTAAATGCAGGCAATGCTCAGGTCTGCCTGAGCTCCTTCTGGCTGAATGAAAAGCTGCACATTCAGCTTCTCCTCATTGTTCTGACTCAAACAAAAAAACGACTACGAACACACTACACCAAACACTACATAACACACTAAATATACACTCCAAACACACTAAATGTCACAAATCTATCTCTAATATCGCTGTCTGTACACCGACCGTCGTTGCCTGTCAATCATCTGCCTTCGTCCCTGCCACAACTTCCCGTTCCTCAACAACCAAACTTCCTGCTTGGACACTTTCGTGACAAAAGCCCGTTCTTACCGTTTCTTCTGCACCAGACACAAAGCAAACGTGACGGCAATGTTCGCGAAAAAGTGTGTCAGACATTATTTACCCCAAATCCGGTTTTGGACGTGCCGGTGCGTCCGGTCCGTCGACTCGGGAAGTGGGCCATGTGGGTTGGCTAGCGGCTAGCAGCTAGCTACACACGAACATCCACATATTCCGATTCCACTTTGTTGTCCGCGCGTCTCCGGATCTCCTCAGACCCGAACAGACTCAGTCTGGACTCGTTTAGTCTCATTAATCCATAACAGTCAGTTTAGATGCACAGAATGGGACCGAACCGCCGGCAAAATCCCGGTCCAGCTCGCGCCGTTGCAGGTTAAATCCGCTTGTTTCTTAAGGTATGTCGTGAGCTTGAGCTCTGCAGTGATTGGCTCTGGTGTGCACGTGACTGTGGTGGCTCCGGTGGACAATGCTTGTGAATTTGTGAAGCATTTATGAAATAATTTAGTAACGATATCATTGCAGTCCAAACAAATCCGACAAGCCATACCTTTGAACCAAGCAGCAGCCATGTTGAAACTCTCAGGATATATTTGAGATAGATATTTGATATAGATATTTGAGGAACATGCACACAGACAGACAGACAGAGATTCCTTGCTTTTATAGAGAGATGCACAGGGACAGCTGGTCGAGGATGGCAGCCCTGTCTGCAGGAGCTGCGAGAAGAAAGTTGCTGCAAGGGGCGGCAACACATCCAATTTACTTACTTTCACTTTACGACCATCACCCTCAACATGATGTATGTGTATGTCGAGTTTTCTCTGTCTAATTTGCTGGTGTCACTAATGTAAACTGACCAGATAGTGGTATAACTGAACGACGTTGATCTGTGATTTGGCACGTTATCTGAACCGCTTATTGTCACACAGCGGTGAAGTCTGTCTTGTCTTAGGTGTTTTGTCTCGTGTACTTCCTGTTTTATTTTGAAATACTGACTCTCCTTTCGTTTCAGGTCACTTGCCCTTCCTCATGTGTCTCCAGTCTGACGTCATCCCTGATTCCTGATTGTTTCCACCTGTTCCTCATTACCCTCTTGTGTATTTAAGTCTGCGTCTCCCCTTGTCTTGTGCCTAAGTGTTTCGTCTGTCGTTCACCTAAGCCCTTCGTCACAGCCTTGTTTGTTAAGTATCCCAGCCTTGTCTTGTATATTATTGAAATTCATTGGTTTTTGTTTCTGTAATTTTTGTGCCTCGAGTATAGTGATCTTTTGTTTGTAATTGTTTTGATAGTGTAGCTTAGCTCGCAGTTTTCAGTTTAGCCTTTTGCTTTCCTCCATTTTGGAGCGATCTTTTGTTTGTATAGATAGTACGTTTATTTAGAGTTTTATAGCCGTGTTTCCTCCTCGTGAGTGTTTTCAGTTGTAATTTTTATAAGATTGAGATTAGTCAGATTTAGTTTGTCCTCCGGTTCCCGTTGAGTTCCCACTGTTTTTTTTTTCTTCCTTGCCTTGTATGTAGTCAGGTTCAGGTTTCATAGCCTATTTGGTTGTCACTCTGTCTTGCTGCCTTAAGTCTCAGAATAATAGCCTGTTGAATTTTGATTCTTCACTGCACCTGAGTCCTCTTTTTAGTCCAGGCCTGACACTTATTAGTTGTAGATTTTACTTTTTAAAGTCGACCTAATAATTCCCCAAATATTGATGCAGAGCTGCAGTGAGGAGGATTTGAGACAAACACGTACTGAGTGGACTGAGTTAGTGAATGCAAACTGACTGACTTTCATCTCAGCTCCTTTCACCTGAGCAGCGTCTACCTGTGGCTCAGCAGCCATCTGACCAATCAGACTGACCGAATGCACTGACAACAGACGAGTAGGCAGACAGAGAGACAGACAGCCAATATGTATATCATAAATATAATACTTGTGGAGTAATTGTAGAATAGACTTTATATAAAGAATAATATAAAATGGTGAATATAACAAGTGTCTAGATAGAGATAAGAGCCAAAATAGAGTATTCATAATTAATTTAACAATTATCCTTTTCATTTTGATCTAAAAAAATTATCCAACCTGTTTCTAACATAAGTGGTATGATCTAAATTGTGAGTTTTGTGATCTGTTGGTTGCACCCTTAGTATTGACAGTAACAATCAATAATAACATTTTCTATTCATGTTTTTCACAGAGAGGGTCTGCTGGCCAATCGAGTGCTACTGCCAATACATCTCATTCTACTGTATTTAAGGTTTATTTCGCACAGTTTTGATACATTCTTTTATACTTATTTAATGTTGATTTTGCAGTGTTTTGTTAAGGTTTTGGATTTGGACTATTTTGATATATAATAAATCTGTTTAAATATAAATCTCAGTTTATCAGTGTTTTTTTCAGCATTTTGAAGACATTTTAAAAATACTGCGGTATACTGATAACCGTGATAAGTTTTGTCACTATTACCGTGGTGTGAAGTTTTCATACCGTTACATCCCTAATCAAGACCATTGTTACGTTCCTTTGTTAGTGTCCAGGGGGACAGGAACAACAACATGACAAACCAAGGATTTAGACAAGGCAAAGTTGATGGGTAAAGAAAAAATGTTTAATGATGCTGAACTTAAACTCACAGCGGTTTACAAAGTGTGGTGGAGGAAGGGAGGGAGGTGGAGTGCCAAAGAAATGAAATCAATAAAACAAAACACAGCCTATACTCACGCTTAATCACCAAACAAAAACCCTGTCTTCTCTAAAAAAAAAAGGAGTTCAAAACAACTGCCAAAAGGGTACACGGGTGGCAATGCTCCACTGCTAACCTAGTTTATTTAGACAGGAGTTGACTAGGTGATGACATGTATAGGGCACCCCAAACTTACCTAACTCCCTTCCCCACCACCTTTTTTTATCCAACACGAACACCAAGTCTGCCAGAGATCCTATCATGTGTCAGCAAAATACAAAAATGAGAGAGAGAGACAGAGCTCCCCAGCAGGCTCCCTTTTATCGGGCCTCCAGTCAGATGATTGGCCATGGCAGAATTTAAGACCAAAGGAGGCAGCGGCTTCATGTCCTCTCAGGTGCAGCTCATCCAAATCAGCACCTGGTGGAAAACTAGGGAGGGAGAGACAGAGAAGAGGGCAAGAAAACAACAAACCTGATGCCCCTGCTGGGCATGTAACAACCATAAAAAGATCTTCCCATCTCCATCGAGGCTGTGTGGAAAGCGCAGCAGGAAGACTCTGAGTGCCAGGCTCTGTATTAAAAGATTATGGAAAACGGATCTACCGGTTGTCACACTCCCATATAAGACCATATACCAACTTTACATGCCAGCTTCAGGATCCAACTTGTGGAGTATTTCCATCAAGACCCCCTCTCTGGTCATCTTGGAAGGCACAAAACCTGGTTGAGGACATCTTGACCCGATGGGGCCTTCCCGATTTCATACTTTTGGACCGTGGGTCACAGTTTGTCTCCTCAGTCTTTGAGACAGTGTGTCAAAGCTGGAGTGTAGGACACAAACTAACATCTGCCTATCATCCCCAGACCAACCTCAGAGAGAGAGTGAACCGCACCTTGAAAACCATGGTTGCATTCTATGTTGGAAACCAGCATAAGCATTAGGACAAATACCTTGCTGAGTTCCGGTTTGCAATCAATTTGGCGGTCCAAGAGTCTACTGGAGTTTCCCCTGCAGAGCTGAATCTCAGTCGTTCTCTGAGAGGGCCCCTGGATGTGGTGCTGCAACCTCGAGAGTCTGCTCCTGACACCCCTGCCTACACCAAGATCGCACAGCTGGAAGATCTATGTTCCTTTGTTTCGAAAAACCTGGACTCTGCACGCCGTCGCCAGAAAAGGAACTATGACAAACACAGATGAGACATGGAGTTCGTGGAGCAAGACAGAGTCTGGGTACGAGCCCACCCTCTCTCCACAGTGGAGAAGTCATTCACTGCAAAATTAGCCTCTAAATGGTAAGGGCCATATCGGGTGGTGGAGCAAGTTGGGGCAGTCAACTATAAAGTGGTTTTGGAGGCTTCTGGCCAAGACTTAAAAGTTGTCCACATTTCTGACCTGAAACCTTGCTACCCTAAAGCTCAAGACCTGCAGGAGCAGGAGCGAAAGCATGTTCTGGAGATCTTAATAATAATAATAATAATAATAATAATAATAATAATAATACATTTTATTTATAAGCGCCTTTCAGGTCACTCAAAGACACTTTACAGAAACAAACAGCAGTCAAGCAGCAAAATGAAGTATACAAATGAATGAATCCTGAATGAAGAGTTGGATGAAGAGGACTTCCTTGGCTTTTCAGACACTGCATACTCTGCTCCAAGTGGTGGATGGGTGAAGGGATCTGCAGGTGGGCAAGAGGATAACCAACATGACAGCTCCTCTGACACAGACATTTCCGGCACAACTACAACGCCTTACCTTTGGTCAGCTTCCACTAAGGGGGGAGGAGTGTGGCAGTCATAATTGCATCACCGCCCACCTGTTAACACCCACAATCTAGCAATCATCCAATCACAATTCCCCGCGCAAAGAACCCGCGCAGTGAGAAACTAGCCTGCGGAAAGTCTATTAGTGTGTCTCAGAGCCGCCAGGTTGTTGGTCAGTGGAGCGTTACCTTGGCATCCGATCGTGCTGAAAAGTCCGTGGTACTGTTGCCAAAGTGTCTCTGGAGTCTGTGTCAGGAGGAGGAATTACCCGGTGGATATGTATGTCCCCAGTCGCAGTTATTCCAGAAGTTGCCGGTCCTGACGCTGCAAACCCGACTGACCACTGACCACTGACTGATCCATGGTACTGTGAGTACCCGGTGTATATATATTGTAAATTATCCCTGTATTTGAAGGGTTAGGGTTAACCGGATTCTCTGTCAAGTGGATTGAACTCTGAATCTATGGGACAAAATTTCACACAAAGTTAAAGAATACAATTATTGCAAACTGACTTGAACTGTGGTCTGGGTTTTTTTTTTTGCAGAGCTGGTTTTTGGTGACATATTTCATTTGCTGCTACGTGCTATGTGCTTTATTGTTTTGTATGGTTTGACTGACTCAATGTGAAACTGAGGAATTAAGTAAAGAGGGAAGGTAAAGGTTACTTACTCTATAGCATACTGTACTGCTTTAAGTTTGCTTAGGTAGCTAGCGTTAGCAACATTAACGTTGCTAGTAATAGCAACATAGAATGGTGTGCTAATGATTCCCACCACCTGAAAATCAGTTATTACTTTGAATAGACTTTTGCATAAATGCCTGAAATGAGGTCTGTGGCAACAACAGGCTTAAGAAATTTAAACCATTTGTTCTATGCCGTAAAATACATCATTAAATGTAAAAAAAAAAAAAAGATGTCTGCATTAAAACATTAAGACATTAAACGTGCTCACAGCGAACACAGAGACTCATCTACTCACTAGTCCGTCTTTACAGGCCCACATTAGTTGTCTGTTTATAGCCAAACATTAGCTTTTTACTTCTTGTGATTTAATTTATGCTCATCTGTGAAGATCATCTTGCTGAACAAAACGTGTAAGTATCATATACTGCTACAGAGCTTGTTTTTGACAATAGTCCAAAATCCAAGTAAAAAGTCCCATAGGCTTTTTGTCCAGGGGACCAGGGCCTACAAACAATACACTACTCTATGGAAGTTCGTTAGCTGCTGCCGTTAACAATGTTAGCTAGTGCACCAAACTGGCAACCACTTGAGGGGGCAGATGATTCCAACAACAAACAACAGCGGTGTTGTGACATGTATGCAAGTCTGATGCAGGTCACTCCTCACTTCACCATCCTCCTTCTTCCCACCATTATTAAGACTGGGAGTGTGCACAGGTATACATAGATCTGACTAATCCTAATCCCCAGGTCTTTAATCTGCTGTGAGAACAAACCGTGGACACGGTGAGCCTGACCTGGCCTGGTCTGGCCCGGGTGATGGCACTTAATCCATCCTTTCCACTGACGATGACAGGAAAATGGAGTCAGCACAGACAGACAGGACAGGACAGCCCTCCCTGTCCTCCACATGTTCTGTGCTGCTTATATCATTATTCCCTCAATCTTTTTTCCACTCATCTGCACTTTATGCTCACCACAAAATCTCATCTGCAGGTCATGTTCATTTAGTCTCATTCTGGCATTTCTGCATGTATTTCATGACTATTTGGCTCGATATTCAACAGCAAAAAATGGTTAGAACTATCAAAAAAAAGCAGCATTGTAAATTTTCTTCCTTGAATTTTAACCATGATTACATTTTAAAATTAAGTATTAATAATAATAAAATAATTATGTTTAACAGTAATTGGTTATATTATAGTTTAAATATTTTCAGTAGCTACAAGGCAAATACAGCCAATGTATTTGTATCTATCCAATTCAATTCAGTCTGTTTGAAGAGTCATATTATACATCTTTCGTACCAAACTGCATGATTTCTGGAGTTATCATTCTTAATTTATTTCCTTTGACGGGGCAATTGTATATACACTGTAACAATCTGACTGTAGCATGTACACTATGAGCACCGGCCACGTACTCAAAGCATAAAGAAACTCTATCACTCATTAACAATAAAATAAACAAAAGATACAGGCAACAAATACAAACAGCAAAATAACAACTGTATTTCAGATGCAAAATTTAAAAGAGATGAAATTTCTTGTTTCTGGAGTCCCAGCACTTTGGATAAGGACATCGCAGGACAGCAGTTCGGTCTTTTGTCTGAGTGTGTGTGTGTGTGTGTGTGTGTGTGTGTGTGTGTGTGTGTCTTTCGAGCAGCAGCACACAGCGTTCAGTACACGATGTCCCAGCAGTTTACAGCTCTGTGTCCTCAGCTGGGGAACTGATGGCTCGAAGCTAAATGAGCTCAGCTCATCTATGAAGCAGCAGCAGCCTGTAGAGAGCAGGGCAGTGCTGCTCTCCACCTGTCAGCGCAGGGATGACCACAGCTGCTGCTAAATATCATTCAAATATTATATTGTTATTTACTTCAGTAGAGGACATTTTATGATTATATGGTTTATTATTACTAGTGCAGTGCCCGTAGGAAATATGTGTTCCTATAGAAAAGTGGGAGGTTAAGAAGCATTTTCACTGATGGCCAAATGAGGCTGTTTGAAGGTGGAACGTCGGGGATATTTAGGTTTGTTATGAAATCCGATATTCCAGGGTATAATTGTTCGTTTTTGACTATTTTTGATTTTGCCATTATAATTCACCATAAAAACTATTTACTTGGTGTGATTATTTTCAGCACAACCTCACATGTGTGACTGTACAGTTATTTTTTCATTTTGACATATTGTATTAACACAATAGACCTAAAATCACAAAAAAACATAAAATCGAGTAGAAAAAGTGATTTTTTACTGTGAAAACCACAAATATGTTTAACAAACCATTTTTTATTACTTATAATGCAAATATAAATTGTTGTTTGCTGAATATGTGCATACATTGTAAAAATGTACAAAGTTCTGTTTAACTATTTACATTTAAATGCAGGCAATGCTCAGGTCTGCCTGAGCTCCTTCCAGCTGAATGAAGAGCTGCACTGCCTGCTGCACATTCAGCTTCTTCTGTTTTGACTCATTAAACAAAAAACCGACTCCACTACACACTAAACACACGACACCAAACACTACATAACACACTACTATACACTCCAAGCACGCTAAATGTCAAAATCGCTGTCAGTACACCGGCCGTCATTGCCTGTCAATCATCCGCCGACGTCCCTCCCACAACTTCCTGTTGCTCTACAACCAAACTTGCTGCTTGAACACTTTCGTGACAAAAGCCCATTTTTGCCGTTTCTTCTGCACCACACACAAAGCAAACGTGACGGCAATGTTCACGAAAAAGCGTGGCGGACATTATTTACCCTAAGTCCGGTTTTGGACAGGTCGGTGCGTCCGGTCCATCGGCTCGGGAGTTGGGCCGTGTAGGTTGGTTAGCGGCTAGCAGCTAGCAGCTACCTACACACGAACATCCACAGATTCTGATTCCACTTTGTTTTTCCGCGAGTCTCCGCATCTCCTCAGACCCGAACAGACCGGCCCGGTCTTGTTTAGTCACATTAATCCACAACAGTCAGTTTAGATCATGCACAGAACAGAACGGGACCGAACCGCCGGCTAACTCCCGGCCCAGCTCGCGCCGCTGCAGGTATAAATCCGCTCTCCTCAGACCCAAACAGACACGGTCCGGTCTCGTTTGGTCTCATTAATCCACAACAGTCAGTTTAGATGCACAGAACAGAACGGGACCGAACCGGCGTCTAACTCTGCCGCGCTGCCGCAGGTCTACATCCGCTTGTTTCTTAATGTGTGTCGTAGTCCTGAGCTCTGCAGTGACTGGCTCTAATGCGCATGTCATTGTGGGGGCTCCGATAGACTATGCTCCAGAATGTATAAAGCATTTATGAAATAATTCATTAACGGTATCATTGTAATCCAAACAAATCCGCAAGGCACATCCTTGAACCAAACAGCAGCCATGTTGAAACTCTCAGGTCAGTCTGATCCTGATCCGCAGAGATAATTCACACACACACACACACATACATACACACATACACACAGACAGACGGACAGAGGTTCCTTGCTTTTATAGAGAGATTATTATATTAAAAGAAAAAGGTTGTATTATTAAACTTCACATTATGCTTGTGTAACACAGTCAAAGTCACTGGTTGAGGACAGCATGTTGTAAAGATGGTTGTCCACAGACACGCACACACGCACGCACACGCACACGCACACGCACACTGTTTCCTTCCTCGGTGGTGAATCATTCATCATTTCACAGTCACAAAATATTGTTAAAAACTGACACACTGCATGACTGTTTAGTGATTCCACATTAGTTTATTCGTCCTCAGGTTAGAGGGAAGTTTTGCCGAAGTGTCGTAATCCTAAAATATTGTTCTCCTCCCCTTCCTCAGGTGTGCTAATGGTGGAAGATACCAAGAAGATATTTGACTTGGAAGTGATGAGTGCAGTGAAGAGTAATGTTTGTTTAATGTAGGAAGGTGTTTAATGTAATATACATATATATATATATATATATATATATATATATATATATACACATATATATATATATACATACATATATATATATACATACATACACATATATACACACATATATATATATATACATATATATATATATATATATATATATACACAGGACGCTGGCGTGAATATCGCCGCTTCTCCATCCACAACAAAACAACTTTTTCTGCTGAAAATTTGAAAGCCAAACTGTCTTTTCAAGCTCTAGGCCTGTGCTATAAACTTTGAAGGCTGCACACCTGAATGTCTGGCTCCGGTGGACTCACCTTTCTCCGTAGATCAGCTGTTAGCCTCACTGGTCAGCTGTTAGCTCTGCTGTTAGGCCAGCTAATTAACCGTTGGCAACGCTAACTTCCACGGCGTTCTCAATACTCTGTGGGCTATCCAGTATCACTCCGTTGGTCCTCTCTCCACTACAACCTCAGGATTATTCAGCGCCTGGCTCCTGTATCACTCTCCTCTGCTACTGTGGTCTCCCCCGACCTGCGAAGATGTTGATTGGTCGCTGCTCTGCCGCTGCTGACGGGGTCTTTAAATACTCAGCGCTGGAGCTCCTGGACCCCCAACTTCACCCCAAACTCCATCGCTAGGATTTAATCTTTTGGTCTCCTTCGTCGCCCCCGCTATATGCACAGGGCCTCCAGACGCAAGTTTATGACGAACAACGCTTTTCCCTGCAGCGCTGACAGCGGTGCTGCTATTCCCTCCATGTTGACTGACAGGCGCTCCATCGCACCAGCTCAACGTCATCTAAACCAACCACGGGTGCGCACACTGAGCTATCTGAGACCCTTCGCTTGTGTGAATGGTGCTGTCTCCGCCACATCCCCTCCATCAGCATCTGAGAACAACACTGCAGCTTTCATGCTGCTGAATACACTTCACTAAACAACAAAGGACTACTCATCCATGAAATCATCACAGACAGGAATTTTTTTTTTTTTGCCTAACTGAGACATGGCAGCATCAGCAGGACTTCTTAACTCTGAATCAAGCCACTCCCCCAGGCTATGTTTACATCCAGAAGCCCCGCTCTAAGGGTCGTGGTGGTGGACTGGCAGTCATACATCGAGCTGACATCCTGGTTAAACAACTTCCAGTGCTGAATGTCACCTCATTTGAGTGTGCAGCCTTCTCTCTGGCTGGGCATACACAGCCAAAGCAGCGCATAAATCGAAACATCACATACAGGAACATCAAGACAGTGAACACTCTGGCCCTGACCAACATCCTGGAAACCCACCTGGCCTCTGATCCCCTCGACACCTCACTGGATGGGCTGGTGGCCCACTATAATACTGCTGTCTCCTGGGGTCTTGACTCCCTTGCCCCTCTTAAAACCCGGACTGTGTCATTCACCCATTTTGCCCCTGGTTCACCATTGAACTCCGCACCCTTAAGACTACTGGTCGCCGCCTGGAGAGGCTCTATAAAAGATCTGGCCTCACCGTCCACCATTAAGCCTTCAAAGACCATGTTAGGTCTTATAAATTAGCTCTCTCCAAGGCTAAAACATATTACTACACCACCCTCATTGGAGACCAGAAAAATAACCCCAGAATGTTATTCTCCACCATTAACCGGCTCCTTAGCCCTCACGATGTCCCCCAGCTTTCTGGCGCCCCTGACCTCTGTTTCAAGTTCCTGGACTTCTTCCAGGAAAAGGTGGCTACCATTCACCAGCAACTCCTGGCATCTACCACCACCCTACCACATGCTCCTCTGACACAGATAGCTGATCCTCCCACTGTTCACCTGCCCCAGTGCTCTCTCTCCTCCTTCTCTCCTGTGGACTCTATTTCTGTTGCTAAGTTGGTCTCCCTGGCAAAAGCCTCCACCTGCTCTCTGGACCCCATGCCAACAACTCTGGTGAAGTCTTCCCTCCCTGCCCTATGCCCCCTCATGATAAAAATGATCAACTCATCCCTCGAATCTGGCATTGTACCGTCGACCTTCAAAACAGCTTCAGTGACTCCCATCCTCAAGAAGCCAGGTCTGGACCGAAATGACTTACATAATTACTGGCCAATCTCCAACCTTCCTTTCCTAAGCAAAATCCTGGAAAGAGCAGTTGCCGCCCAACTCCAGCAGCACATGTCCAACCATGAGCTCTATGAACCCCTTCAGTCTGGCTTCAGGGCATGCCATAGCACAGAAACTGCCCTCATCAAGATCGCCAATGACCTCCTCATCGCTGCAGATTCTGGTCACATCAGTATTCTGATCCTCCTGGACCTCTCTGCAGCCTTCGACACAATCTCCCACACCATCCTCCTCACCCGCCTATCTGACTACCTTGGTCTCACCGGTACAGCACTCTCCTGGTTCCAGTCCTATTTAACAAACAGGAAACAGTTTGTCACCATCGGAGACTCCAGTTCCACTCAAGGCTCTGTGCTTGGACCCCTCCTCTTCACTATCTACATGCTCCCCCTTCGTCAGATAATTCGCAAACATGGTCTCAACTTCCATTCTTATGCTGATGATACTCAATTATATCTCTGCACCAAACCATCCACCCAGCTACCCCCACAGTCACCCGTCAACTGCCTGCATGATATAAAACTCTGGATGACATCAAATCTACTCAAGTTAAAAACCAATAAAACAGAGCTCATGGTTGTGGCCTCCAAGGCGCTGCTCCAGAAGGTTGGAGATCTTCTCCTGGATGTGGATGGCTGCTCTATCTCCCCATCCACGGAAGTCCGCAACCTGGGTGTCATCCTTGATTCCACTTTATCTTTCCAGTCACACATTAAATCCATTACAAAACCAGCTTTTTACCATCTTAAAAACATCTCCAGCCTCTCCCAACCAGTGGCTGAGACCCTCATCCATGCCTTCATCACCTCCCGCCTGGACTACTGCAATGGAGTCCTGTCCGGGCTCCCTTCCAAAACCCTGGACAGGCTCCAGTTTGTGCAGAATTCTGCTGCCAGGGTTCTCACCCGCACCAAGCCCTGGCAACACATCACCCCCACTCTCATCCGCCTTCACTGGCTCCCAGTTAAATCACGCATCACCTACAAAATTCTCCTCCTGACCTATAAATCTCTCCATTCCCTCGCCCCCCAATATCTATCTGACCTCCTCCACCCCTACACCCAGTCCTGGACGCTGTGCTCATCAGGCACACTCCAGCTCTCTATCCCTCACACCAAATTACAAACCCTCGGTGACAGAGCCTTCTGTGTGACAGCCCCCACTCTCTCTTGAACTCTCTCCCAGCTGAAATTTCCCAGCTGACTTTCAAAAGAGACTTAAAAACCCATCTTTTTAATAAGGCCTATCAGCTCTAGATCCAGCCAAATCAATCAACTTTTCTATTTTTTATCTTTTATGTATTTTTTTGTTTTCTCCATTTATTCGCTGTTTTGTTTGTTCTTTTTGTTAAGTGTCCTTGGGTACCCTGAAAGGCGCCATAAAAATTAAATGTATTTTATATATATATATATATATATATATATATATATATATATATATATATATATATATATATATATATATATATAGATATGATATATAATAGTTTTTGTTTTATCAGCATCTTTTGGAAACAAAAGCACTTAAATCTTTTTTGCAAGCTGTTGTGTTATCATTTTTCTTTAATTAGTTAACCGCCCTTTTTCAACAGCCTGATGACGAAGTTTATGTGGTTCAGGTACATGAAAACACAGTCATCATTGAAGTCTCTAAGAATTAATCATTAATCATAATTTGTCATTTACTGACTGAGATCCCTGTAGTCTGCTGCACAGGGTGAACGACTACAGATCTTATGGCATTGTTTTCTACAACCATGGTGCAAATAGCCTCCTCCTGTTCAGGTGCGAAAAGGGCCTGTCTGCCACCCCTGGGAAGTTGAGTAAGATAAAATGACACTGTATAAATTATACTTACTCTATATTGTAAAATGCAAGTGGAATACTGTAATATTGTATTGAAGCATTACAAAAAGTATACAGTATTACAGTACAGTGCTTATTGTTATATTACATACCTGTTCTGTCGACGAAAAGTCTGAATGATTGAGGACACAGTTGTTCTCCCAACATTTGGCTGCACCCTTCCACCAGCCTCGGCCATTGTAAGCCCACGATTGAAAACGTGGTCTACAAGTGTGCCTCTTATCTCATCAGGAACACACATATATACTCGGCCTCTTCTGCCTCTTCCTCTGTTTTGCCTCCCAGCTCCTCTGCCACGCAGCCTCACTCCTCTTCCTCTTCTTCTTCTCTCTGGCTGTTGACCCCATCCAATTCCTTGTCCTTCCATTGTCAGACATTGTAACATTGTGTTGTGCTCCGGCTATATATATACTTGCCAGTTGATGGTTCATGAAGTACACCTTTGAGCTATTTACAGTTTTTCTTGATTGCTTTAAAGCAGCAGTCAATTCAAACTCCAAATGTTTTTTAATACACAGGCCAAACAGTGGCACTCATGGTCAAAATGACTCATTTTGTTTGCAAAAGGCTCTAACTGTGCCAAAACTTTTAAAATATGCAACAAAAGCTAATTTTACCTTCAAACAACACAACTCGCAAACAAGTGTATGAGCTCTTCCAATCAACAATTACACAGTGGACAACAAAATATAAAATACAGCACTCAGTGCAAATCGGTGCACCATTGCTTAACATTGTAGCCTATTACTGTACGTAGCTTTCATGCCAGTGCCATTTGTTGTCAAATTTTCCTTCTTGCAAAGAGCTGAATCCAGAATCAGAAATGCTTTGATGCATTTTTTGATTCCATTAATTATTTTTTTCGAACTGTGGCTGAAAACTGAAATACTGTAAATATTACACAAAATACATGGAAACCAAAATAAAATCTATTAGCGTATAAGAAAATAAGAAAAGCTGGTAGTCTCATAGTTCACAAAACATTTCTGCAGCTTCACAGCATGCATTTTCCTGAACAACTGACCTGTTTTAAAACATAGAAAAGTTTTTGTGGAATGCTTACACACATGTTGCAGACTTTGGCTCACTGTGTCATAACTTAACACACAGGTCCAGTAAGACAAAGCACATGGAGATAAACTCCTAACTTATACGGCAAAATGAAACTCTTGAAGCAAAACCTAACAATCCCATTTCAAAACTGTTTTTAGCACCATAACATTAAACACACCTTTGTTTGCACTCTTTCCCAGCAGCAACAGCACACAGATGTGCTTTATGCAAAACACAGCTGGATTCAGTACTTTGGATGGTTTTTGACTTTAAAAGTCTCATACATTTTTTTTTTTTATTGATCCACTACAATTGATCTAGACATATAAAAACAAAATGGAGACACTTCAGATTTTTGTTTTTTGTTTTTTGTTTTTTGCAAAAGTAAAAAAAAACAAAAACCACAAAGACATGGTACAACTAGAATGTTCTACAAAACATAGTGTTGTAAGGGAATGATTGGAAGACATTTAGGCTATGGATCCTGTCTCCTGTTGGCACTTGGCCACATCACCTCATCCACATTAGAGACAATGTCCTCCCTTGCCAAGCAACGGGGGAAATATCCCCATGCCTGCCGTATCGAACCCTGTATGGACCTCACCTCAATGTCACTGCATGTCTCTTCCATGGCTTGTAGAAGAGGCATGCGGGCATGTGGCTGACGGTCATAAACTTTCCAGCGCCATGCTGAAAAGAACTCCTCAATTGGATTAAAAAATGGGGTGTATGCAGTGCGCAGGTAGTCAAGTGGATAGAGAGCATGTTATGTATGCTGTGGACCCTGGTTCAAATCCAGCAGATGGACCTTTACTGCATGTCACACCTCCTCTATCCCCTTTCCTGTCTGTCCACTGTCAAATAAAGGTGCCTATGCCTCAAAAAAATCTTTTAAAAAAATGGGGTGTATGGTGACAAGTTGAGTGCCATAAATCTATTATGGCTGGTGAACCAGTCCCGGACCAGAGCAGCCGGGGCGGTTCTGGCCCGTCCTGGACTACTGTGTCATGAAGTGTGTCCAGAGAGTGAATAATTAGGGCTGTGTTGTTGGGACCGAGGATGGAGTGGTGATGCAGTGTCACTGTTGCCTGCTCCCCTTCTTCGTCCTCTTCCTCGTCCTGCTGCTGCTCTTACTCTCCCTCTTCCTCATCCTGCCTCCATGTTTCCAAAGTTGGCACAAAGGAGCTGAGCTCACATCAGGTGTATTTGTAGTGCTATGGCTTAGAATGATTGGTCTACAATAAGATTTTAAATGTTTTCATGTGTGTGAGACTGTGTGCTTTTCCAATTTTAGTTGTGTTTTGTATTTTAAATAGATGTGTTTTCCCAACGATTGCATAAGCTTTCCCTTTTGAACAATGTGTCTTATGTAAAAAACAGTGTGTAGTGTTTTGCAAGAAGTGTGTTGGAGAATTTCAAACACAGTGCAAAGCATATATTGTGTTTGCAGGGTTGGTGCTTTTGCTTAGTGCATGGTCACCAAAGTTAGAGGTTGTGATGCTTTGGGCATATCAACCACTTTTAGTGTCTAAGCATTAGGCATAAACTGTAAAGATATACAATATTACAGTAAAGTATAACAATCTATTACTGTAGAGTATAAGAAATAGCCATTATTGATACTCAGTCTCTTCTGTCTTGACGATGGGGCCACATGGCCTCATCCACATCACATTCATTATCCTCTCTTGCAATGCACAGAGGGAAACATCTTCTTGCATGCCATCCAACCTTGACATTCCTCTGCATCTATTTCTCACTCTCATCTGCCTTTGACCTCTTCAATCCATGTTGGCAGAGAACAGCCCAGTCGCTGCACTTTTTAAGGCCTGCAGACTGATTGCTCATTAAAGATTTGTGTTTAGGAGAGTCAAACAGGTGCTTTAGTGATTTCATACTGATGTAGGTAGTTTCTAATAGTTAGGAACAGATGTTTTCTGTTTGGTTACCATAGCTAAAACAATGGAGCTTGGATTGCTTGAATGACATCCGTGTTAACTGTCCTGCAAAAGGGTGGGGAAAATGTGTCAAGTCAATGAGAAAGGGTTAACACATTTGCAAGAGGTGTCTTGTGCTCTGCTGAGACAATGATGATGAAAACCGAGTGGATTCCAGTTTGTTTAAACAGGTCAAAGCAATCAAGAAAAACTGTAAAAAAAAAAAAAAAAAAAAAGTGGTTGATCATTGGTTGAGCTAATGCTTCACATATTTCCCATCGTTAGAGAAAGTCAAGATTCACCTGGGAGCAATTTTCCAATTCAGGACAGATTTAGAAAAAAAGTCTAATGGAAATGTATAGAAATATGCTTGACATATTATGACAACAACCCATTATACTTTGACACTTTAAAAATGTAGAAAACCCCCAACTTTAATGGGAAGAAGGTGTTTTTCTATTTGTTCTGTCGGATTTCAAATTAAAGGATGGATACAAAGACATTGTTACAGGGAATGTTGGAAAATTTGTTGTGGAGGCTTGTGGTGGAGCAACTGCTGCCTGTTGAGAGATTCCTGCCACAGCAACTACCCTTTTTATATAGATAGACAGATAGATAGATAGACGGACAGACAGACAGACAGACAGACAGACAGACAGACACACACACACACATACACACACACACACACACACACACACACACACACACACACACACACACACACACACACACACACTGTGGCTGTGTCCAAATTCAGGGGCAGCATCCTTCAAGGACCCATCCTTCGCGTCAGCCTGTTGTGACATTGGACAGTCTACTCTTCGTAGCATTTCCTGGTTGCGAGATGATCCCGCCCCTACCCGTACGTCACTATTTATGCATCCCAGGTCCGCAAAAATGACAAGAAGAGTAAAGTTTGACTGTCAGATCTGTTCGAACTACAGGAATTCCTGATTTCCTTTTTAATCCTCCTCCATGTGGAGGAAGAGGAGAAGCGGCTCTGGTTTATCTCCGGCTGAGAGGACCGTGGAGAGGTAAACCTGCTATTGAACCCACATAATGTTATCAATATTATCATTATTGGCTAGCTAACAGTTTGCGGTCATTAACATACTGATACATTACGTTAATGCTGACATGTAAACCCCCGGACCGCCACATAGGCTATGGTCTTTTTTAAAAGGCTTTGTATGTTGGTAGATAGTTTTGTTTGTTGTAATTTATTATTATTATTATTATTATTATTATTATTATTATTGTTATTATTATAATTAGAGTATGAAATTATAATTCTTGCCTCTTTCTTAAAACATTCTTAGTGACATTGCAGCCCTGGACCGAGTCAGACCTGCAGACCCAGTTGATGGAGGATGTGGTGGACAGAGGAGGCTGGACCCCCAAACACCCTGAGTACCGACCCAGATGATGTCCCACTGACACCATCCAGCCCAGCAGCACTGCAGGGACTCCTGCTCAGCCTGTTACTGTACATCATCTGTAACTGTTTTCATATTTTTTTAAATAATAATTGTTTTTGTTAATAGTTACTAATATGTTTTATGCTGTTATTTTGTAAATGATGACCTTAATAATAAAATAAAACATTCAATCCCTTGTTGTCCCTGAAAAGTAGCACTTGATGCCGTTTGCTGTTATAAATTGTACTTAAGCTGTAAATACTGAATGTAATAGACAAAGTGCAACAATGGTACAATATTTTATTTCATGAATTATATAAAATGAACAATTATGAACAAATAATATAAAAAGAAGCCATACATTAAGTAAATAACAACAGCTATAATGTCAGGATTGTCCTCTGGAGCAGAGAAGAGCCTC